>JACXGJ010009635.1:0-23836 GCA_016801105.1 Esox niger | reverse complement strand
CATTGCACCTGTTGTCCCGTCTAGCGCACCTGCTCATCATTAAGTCATTCCCCTCAGTATATATGTTCCCTCTGCTCCCTTTGTCTTTGTGTGTTATTGTCTCTATGGTTAATTGAGCGTATGTCAGCGCACGTATTAAAACAAAGTCAAAGACTCCGCAGTCCGCTCCATTCTTTCTTGCACTCAGACGTTCCTGACAAGTAATTACACACCGGCTATCATTTAAAGTGACTATGATTAATCACAAATGAAGATCAGGTGTTTTTATAGGATTTTCCTGAAATGTTCTCCAAATCACCAGAGGGATCTCAGTGTTGAAAGATGTCAGTCAGGAGAAGGGTACATAAGAATTTACAAAGCATTAGATACACCATGGAACACAGTGAAGACAGTCATCATCAAGTGGAGAAAATATGGCACAACAGAGACATTACCATGAACTGGACGTCCCTCCAAAATGTATGAAAAGACAAAAGAAAACTTGTCAGTGAGGCTTCCAAAAGGCCTACAGCAACATTAAAGGACGTGCAGGAATTTCTTGCAATTATTGGCTGTGTGCTACATCTGACAACAATCTCCCATATTCATATGTTTGGGCTATGGGGTAGAGTGGCAAGACAGAAGCCAAGCACGGTTGAAGTTTTTAAAAGCAAACATCCAGTCTCCCCAAAAAAAGTGGGAAAATGTGTTATGGTCTGATGAAACCAAGGTTGAACATTTTGGCCATAATACCAAAAGGTTAGTTTGGTGCAAAAACAACACTGCACATCACCTGCACATCACCAAAAGTACACCATTCCCACTGTGAAGCATGGTGGTGGCAGCATGATGTTTTGGTGCTGTTTTTCTTCAGCTGGAACAGAGGTCTTAGTCAGGGTGAAGGGAATTATGAACAGTTCCAAATACCAGGTAATTGTGGCACAAAAGCTTCAGGCGTCTATTAGAAATCTGAAGATGAAGTTCACATTTCAGCACGACAATGACCCAAAGCACACATCCAAATCCACAAAACATGGCTTCACCAGAAGATTAACATTTTGGAATGGCCCAGCCAGAGACCAGACCTGAATCCAACTAAATATCTGTAGGGTGATCTGAAGAGGGCTGTGCACAGGAGATGTCCTCACAATCTGACAGATTTGAGTGCTTTTGAAAAAAAAGAGAGTGCAAATTTTGCCACGTCTAGATTTGCCATGCTAATAGACTACTACCCAAAAAGACTTGAGTGCTGTAATCAGATCTAAAGGTGCTTCAATAAAGTACTAGTTAAGGGTGTGCACACTTATGCAACCAGGTTATTGTGAGTTTTTTGTTTAAATTTCCCGCCTCAAATATTTAAGTTAGTTTTTTAATTAAATTGTTCACGTTATAGGTCACATTAAAGGTGGAAAAAGTTCTAACATGATTTATCTTAATGTTTTTACATCAAAAACACCTGCCAGGGGTGTGTAGACTTTGCCAGCCAGACCCTGCTCTGTCCTTTGTCTTGGATGTGTCAGAAGTGGAAGTCGTGGCTGTTCTTTCCCAATGACACAGTTCCCCTGCCAAACTCCATCCCTGTGCGTACTTTTCAAAAAAGCTCACTCCCCCGGAACGGAATTACAATGTACAGGGGGGCAAAAAAGTGATTAGTCAGCCACCAATTGTGCAAGTTCTCCAACTTAAAAAGACGACTGATCTGTGTAAAGGAAAGAATGAATGGGGCCATGTATCGTGAGATTTTGAGTGAAAACCTCCTTCCATCAGCAAGGGCATTGAAGATGAAACGTGGCTGGGTCTTTCAGCATGACAATGATCCCAAACACACCGCCTGGGCAACGAAGGAGTGGGTCTTTCAGCATTTCAAGGTCCTGGAGTGGCCTAGCCAGTCACCAGATCTCAACCCCATTGAAAATCTTTGGAGGGAGTTGAAAGTCTGTGTTGCCCAGCGACAGCCCCAAAACATCACTGCTCTAGAGGAGATCTGCATGGAGGAATGGGCCAAAATACCAGCAACAGTCTGTGAAAACCATGTGAAGACTTACAGAAAACGTTTGACCTCTGTCATTGCCAACAAAGGGTATATAACAAAGTATTGAGATTAACTTTTGTTATTGACCAAATACTTAATATTCCACCATTAGTTACCAATAAATTCATTAAAAATCCTACAATGTGATTTTCCGGATTTTGTTTTCTCAATTTGTCTCTCATAGTTGAAGTGTGCCTATGATGAAAATTACAGGGAGAACTTGCACAATTGGTGGCTGACTCAATAAGTTTTTGCCCCACTGTATGTATTTCATATCCAGTCTCATTGTGGCCACTGAGATGAGTGGAGTAAAAAGCCAGCAAAAATTGCAAATACACAGTGCCCCTTGATTTTTTTGCATATTATCACAGTCTAGACTCTCCTGAACATTTCCTACAGCACATTCACTGTGGCATATAGAATAGTTTTTTTTTCTTTTGTGTGATATGTATTTCCTATGCATTGAGTCACATTGTGGAAAAAGAGGGTGTGGAAAATATTGTGTTGCTAGATGTAGCACACCATTCCCCATCGTTTGACAGGTTTGTATTACTCTACATACTATCCTGAAAAGTTCCTACATTGCTTTCTCTGTTGAATATTCAATAGCTTTCTCTGTGGAATATTCAATAGTTTATGAGCAGTGAGGTAATATTTATTCCATATTCAGTCATTGGCATTTTCTGAATTTTGCCCCTGGAACGTGTTTTAATACCCACTTTTTATAGAATTTACAATTATTATGGTCAAACATTAATTGTTTTCAATGTTTTGAGAGGTACATTTTCTTAAAAAATTCATAAACTCATATGTTGCTCTCTTTTATTTTGAAAGATTACTTGTTTTCGTGACCCGGTTGTGATCTTTTAATGTTGCTCACAAGACGCTGATCTGATAAGAAGGTTCCAGAAGTTTGTCTTTATGGGCGAGGGTTGTTACAACTAGATAAAGTCCTATTCTTTACGGATAAAGCTATACTTATCGGTAGCGTTTTTAATTTCGCTTTAGAGTAACGTTGCTAATTCGTAACCAACAAGCTAGCTCCTAACGTCCGGCTAGGAAATGTTGTGTACCTAATGTCGATTCTCGTTAGCTATTCAGCTAGCTACGTAACGTAATCATTACAGGAATACTGTATTGTTAGCTAACATTAGTTGTAGATAGCTAACAGTACCGTTAATACGACAATACGGTTTCAGTTATGTAACTACTGCCACGTTTTTATTGAAGTGACTAGTTATTTTAATATAGCTGGGTTTGCTGTTTAGCTCGTTGGTTTAAGTTACGCTAGGCACTGTAGTTACTATGTTCAATTTTTGTTTACTGCTAACTGACAGGTATAGCTAATTTCACCGCAAATTAGCGAAATTGAATACTGTCTCTGAACATATTTTCTCTTTTTTGCAGTCAAAAACAACAATGGTGAAGGAAACTGGCTTTTATGACATGTTGGGTGTGAAGCCCAATGCCACTCCAGATGAGCTGAAAAAAGCTTATCGTAAATTGGCCTTGAAGTACCACCCAGACAAGAACCCTACGGAGGGGGAGAAAGTGAGTGGAATGTACCAACTTTGTTTTTTGGTCTGTTGTTATTGTGTGCGGTATGTAATCAAATAAGTGTAGCAAATGATAAACTGAAAATCAGTAGATCAAATCCAGAGCAGGCATTGTTAGAACCCGTTTTCTTATCAAGGCGATTAACCCTAAATAGTCTGGACAGATGAAAATCTGGACAAATGAAATATGTTACAGCGCTTTTTCTGGATGAAATTTATGTTATTGTGTTCGTCACAGAGGCAAGTTTCATAATAATACCTTATATTCAAGCTGCTTGCTGTAATTTAAAAGATATCGCCAGAAAACTGGCCTAAATGTGGTGCTTTTTTCACCGTGGCTTTTCCTATTAGTTCTACTGAGCACTCGTGCCATTTACCTAAACATCATTCTAGACCAGGTACACTGCTTCAGGTCAATGGTGATCCCTGATGGCAGTGGCCTCTTTCAGCAGGATAATGCGCCAATGCTACACTGCACACATTATTAATGAATGGATTGAGGAACATGATTAAGTGTTCAAGGTGTTTCCCTGGCCTCCAAATTCCCCAGATCTGTGAGATGTGTTGGACCTATAATTCCAATCCACAGTGGCTCCACCTGGCAGCTTACAGGACTGGAAGGATTTGCTTCTAATATATTGGTGTCAGATACCACAGGACACCTTTAGGGGTCTTGTAGATTCCATGTGGGTCAGAACTAGTAGTTATACTGTAATTTGAAATGTTTAGCTGCAAATGTGTACCATTCAAATAAACCTAAGTATACTACTTAAAATGGGATAATCTTTCAATGGGATAATGGGATAATTACACTTTTTTATGACTAAGACACTGGGGGTGGCTATGTCTGACAAGTTCTTAGAACAAGTTCAGGGGTGTGACATCTACAATCACTACATCTTAATCTCAAAGTTGCTCATCTAGAACACAGTTAATTTTCCTGAGTTCTGATTTGTTGATTGTGTTATTGATGGACAGGAGCAAAGCAGAGTTTTAGAACACTGGTGTATGCGATAACCTACAATATTGTACTTCACTGTACAAGTGCAATGGAAAATCCATCTGACTAAAAGTACGCGTTACCAGTAAACATTCAAAAAAACAGATTTTTGAGGATATAGTCAGCTGAAAAGCTGATGATATCCACTCTTATCTACACTTTAAAACTAGTGGTCCTGTGTAGCTGAACTAATAGAGCATGATTCTAACACAAGAGTTGTGCCTAGGGTTCCCTTGCCATGTGGTAACAGAATTTTCCACTTAAGGCTAGTTAAACAAAATCCACCTCCATATTAGGTTTTGCATAGACTTTCCTCTCAACCACAGGAAAAAAGAGGGGGGGTGGGAAAAGGGTGGCGCAATGAACTCTACACTGAAACACATATGTAGACTAATATTGAAAGGTACAGAAAAGAGCTCGCTGGCGAGAATGTTTGAGGGTGAGTGTGGGGGTTATGTGGAAGTGAAGGATAATGCTACGCAGCAATGTTCCTGCTCCCCTGCCTCAAGGGTCTCTATTTGTAATACACCAACAGATTACATGAAATGTTATGAAAATTGCCTTAAATTGATCCTGATCTGCGCAGGTTTTTCTCAAATGGGGTAGGAATATGAGTATTTTCATTCGTCATCCTTATGCTGAAATCTCTTGGAAGAATATTGTACATTAATTTGGAAAACGTTTCTACAATGTCACTATGTTTACGGACATCCTTAGTAAACTGCTAATCAATATTGTCATAACATCTAACATTAGCCTTCACATTTTCAGAAATACACATTACTTTCCGAACACTGATCCTGCCTACCTTTCCCTATGAAAAAATGCTATACAGGCAGATGACTCTGTCTGGTTCAGATCCCAAGTCCAGGGGGCTTCCCTGTCATCAAACGCTCAACAAAAAATATGCAATTTTTTATATATATAAAAATATGCTGAAGTTTGTGCACAATTTATAACAATTGGACCAGGGGCCTTGTATCATTTGTGCGTAAGCACAATTATGTGCATAAACCATGAGTACTCTAGTTTTTACACACATGTTTGAATGTAAATATTTACAGGTAAGTGTGCGTACCCTTTTGCAAATTTCAACCCAGAAATCTGATCAATAGAAATGAGAATTACCTACAGGAATGCGCAAACTGTTTTCTGCAACAATGTAGGCTTATGTGCTTTATATACTTTCTTGGCCACATTCTTTAGGCTAATATTTCTTTGAACTTGCGTTTGAAAAACAGCCTTGGCTATATTGCCATGACCCGGTACAGTACTCACTTTAAACCATACGGAAAACCGCTGAACTGCAGAGCCCCACAACCCCACTCTGGTATGCCGCTGATGGATACTTGTTCTGTAGCAAAAATAGCTGCGGAGTCCTAGGCCCACTTGACTTGAACTGAGCCGAACTGATTCACTTTTCTGTATGTGATGTTTCTTGATTGTGAATTTGAAATGTTATGATTAGCCTAATGGCAAATGATCACCTACTGCAACCATCCCTCAGCAGTATTCCCATCTACAGTAGGACTTTTCCACTCAGATCTCTCCAATGATGCCCACGATGTGCTAGTCAATGTGAGATATATCTGTCACACTCTTTACCCACCTCCTGTAGTTTGTGCACTGGTTAGGAGTGCAGCAGATTGCTTTCTCGCGTCCACTTGACTGATCTCTGACCACTATTTATTTACCCCAGCCATGACTTGCAATGCGTAGTATTTATGGCTGCTTTTTAAGCTACTTGATGTGTTTTGAAAAAGGACCTGTTTTTAGTTTCTATATCAGATATAATTTGAAGTTCACAAAAACGAAATGTATTTTCTTTTAATGTTTTTTTCTGACCAGTCTCGTCCTTGCTTCATGTATCAACTGAAATTGCATAGTCAATAGGGCTTATTTGGATACCTTATATGGGTTAATGTAGGCGTTCTTTGGGCGGAGACCGAACGCAGAAGTATAGTAGGGGTTTGATTTATCACTGGAAGAATGCTTACAGTTTGATAAGTCCCAATAATTTTGTTAGCACCCAAATCGTAGGATTTCCAGATGCCTGTATTTTGTTAGAAACATATGCAAGATTGATACATGAGGCCACAGAATTTTACATCCTATATCAGCTGTTATTTCATACAATAATACAATAAGGGGACTTCTGTTTTGATGCTATTTTGAGGAAATGGGATATTTGGCTTAATTCAGGCCAGAAGTGGCTCAACATAGGTTTGATTCAATTCACGTGCAATTCTCTTGCTATGGGCATGCGCTAGCATCACAGCTCAGCCAGTATTCTTTGGCCGTTTTAGAGGCATTGGTGAATTTTAATGCATCCTACTGTCCATAGAACCACTGATGCATGTCTTGCAGAACCTGTTCAATCTGGATCCATTTGGTTAAAGGCAGAAGTCTAGCTGTTGGAGATTTGCACACTGTTAAATGCAGATGGGGTTTAGTGAATTTAAGATGTTGCAACAGGCTACACCCCAGTTTTTGCTACAAGCAAGATGCAAGGTTCACATCATTCTAAAATGACACAATCCCATAACTGTGGACTTGTATGACCATACACATTAACACTAAGTGGTTTTAAGCAAGACTTTGTGCATCTATGTGTCATATATACGTTGTCATAGAGTTTATGCAGTTGTCAATTTGGGTAAACTGCCTTGCTCAGGGACGTAATGAAAGATTTTCACCTAGTTTGCTCAGTGATTTGATCTAGCAGTCATTCTTTCAATGTTTAGATGCTCTAACCTCTAGACTACTCTTCCTCTTCGGGTGCTGTATTCAAACTAAATTAAGGCTTAAAGTACCTACTAACTTGTGTATTTAACTCCTTAAAAAATGTGTCAGTCCTAATTTGCGGTATTGAAAATTGTCTGCCTTTCACAAAGCGTTTTAGCGCTAAACCCTGCTCCTAAATCTGAGTATTCAAGAAGACTCCTGAATCTCTAACACAAGATACAAACAATCCTTAAATGGGCTGCTGCCAGCAATCCGCCTCATAATCGGGTCAACGCTTTGGAAACATTTATTGATACTGAGCTTTTAACATGGTATTGCCTTAATAGCGAGGATGTTATGATTGCAGTAGAGCTAGTCAGGGATGCTGTCACTTTGCCAACAAACAGAAACACTGGTATTATTGGAGATCAAGGTTGTGACAACTATGCTATTTGGCCGCAGGGAAAATGCTGCTATGCTGCACAGATGAACTACATATTTTATATGAAACAATAAATGCCATCCCTAGATCCTATATTGGGCACCAAATCATTTGGTTTCCTCATGATGTTCGCCAACTATAAATAACAAAGCCAATGTCATGGCCATGGCTTGACCACCCAGGGTATTGCATGAATTATTGCACCATCAAAATGAAAGAGCATTTCTTCACAAGCTGCCAAACATGTAAGTGGCTGACAATTAGCTGAACATATATTGACTAGTCAGTATATCATTCTTGGTATAGATTATCATGTTTGATCAGTGACACTTTGCCTACATATTTATGAATATCTTTATTTCAATATGGCAACATAATACATCCTTCTACAGTATTGCTTTGTCGACACTGACAAAGACCCTTCCCCTCCCAGCCAATCACTGTGTGCATAGTAAGTAAGCTTGTTCATGGATATTACATCATCCTTAGCTTAAGACCTCTCCCTTTTCGCTAGTAAAAGTTGTACGTGGCAGCTTTGTGACTAGGTTTTAAGAGTACTCTTAACTAGTGACATTTTGTGATGTTTAGGTGTCTTCCTAGTGGTCAGATAAAATGTTTTGTGAATATGGCCCCTGGTTTAGATTTCTATTAGTACAATGCCATCTAAGAATTGTTTTTTCTTTTCATAGTTTAAGCAGATCTCCCAGGCATATGAGGTTCTGTCAGACACCCAAAAGAGAGAGGTGTATGACCGGGGAGGGGAGAAAGCCATAAAAGAAGGGGGCAGTGGAGGTGGTGGGGGTTTTGGATCCCCCATGGACATTTTTGACATGTTCTTCGGAGGCGGTGGCCGTATGCACCCGGAGAGGAGAGGTAATGTATATGTTTAAGTAATTCTTTCACGTAAGATGGAGCACACAAAGTAGACTAGTCATGATGCGTGGGGTTGACAAGTTAGGAATTGAGGCTGTGTGTTTTAATGCATTACACCTTCTGACAAATTGTCCTCACAATATTGTGCATGGTTTGCTAAATGTAGGGCTGGGCAACTTCTGCTTTCTTTGCCTGTGATCTTGTGTACTGAATGTGGGGTTGAGTTTTTGCATTTCTCCAGTATTTCAACTGGGGTTTCTTTACATATTATGTTTCTTCACACTTAATGTCCATTTATACAGTTAAAATATGTTTCATTGATTGTAATTGAATGGGAATCTAATTAAATTGAGAAACGATTTGAAATGTAATTGTAATGTCAAGAATCTGAATTGAATTGAGGTTAGGTCCCTAACAATTTCCATCCCTAATTAGCATCCCATCATGCTCTGTAGCATCGCTTACCTGACTAAGGATGTCACAAAAATTGTTACTCACACATTTGGTAGTATTGATTGTACAGAAGAAAATTGCATACATAACAGAATCATGTAATGCCTTGGCAAGAAGTACCGAAAAAGCCACCATCATGGTGATTGCAGCACCAACTAGTGTACCTCAATAACCCACGCTAGTGAACAAATAACAGCAGGAGTGCAGCTAAATGTGTTGGTATTTAAAAAAAATTCATTCGGTCTCTAATACCAGGAAGTTGTGACCCACAAATTGCATTGTTTACGCTTTTAGCAGGGCATGCCATGATTCACTTTGAGTCAACCTGTCTCTTAGCAACTAAGAGGAGCTTAATGTTGTATTTCACTTAGCTAACTATATATATACGTGTGTGTGTGTGTGTACATGCATTATTTCTGTTAATGAAATCAGGTGAACATCAGAGAAGTACATGATTTACTTTAGGTCCACATGAATTCAACAACCTTTTGCTGCTTATGTACATTTGTGTTAATAATCTTGTCTCCTGAAATTCATTTAGTTAACATGGATGCAAAAAAAATATGCCCTTGCTAGCCTAATATGCATATTTCTGATGTTTTGTGAATGTGAAATTGAACATTAATAAATGCATGTTTTTTACCATGCATGTTAGTGGATGATTGTCTGTAGTCCTAAATTTGAATTTGTCTCTAGTCCAATAGTGGAACTACACTCACGGGAATTTAAGTCAAATAATGATATTGAACCATTTATATACATTACCAGGGATTTTCTTGCATATATTACTCAAAGGCGTCTGTCTTTCAAAAATCTCTGTCAGCATGGTAAAAACGATTTGCGCTCATACGCTAAATAGCCTACCAGCAATATACCTCCGCCAATGTGACTGTAGGAGGAAACCTTTTCTCATATTAGCGGTGTTGCCTGCTGGGTCGGTTCCCCCCCCCCCCAATGAACTTGGGCTGGTAGATTTACGGATGAAGCTTTATGGCCCAGAGTGGCCGATGATGTTAAGGTCAGGAGACTGTGATGGCCTCTCCAGAACCTCCAGTGGAGGGTCAAATTTGCCTTTTGTTTAGGGTCATTGTCGTGCTGGAATGTCCCAGTGTCCCATGTGCAGCTTTTGTGCAGAATAATGCAAATTGTATGCAAGTATTTTCTGATAACATGCTGCATTCATCTTGCCATCAATTTTTACTAGATTCCCTGTGCCTTCAGAGGGCACACACCCCCGAAACATCCATGAGACACCACCATGCTTCAGTGGGGGTGCTATTCTGTTCACTAAACGCTTAGTTAACCGCTCTCCAAACAAATAGCGCTTGTGGTTGTGACCCTGAAGCTCTATTTTAGTCTTGTCATTCCAAATTAGTGTGGCTTGTCAAGGTGTTGTTGGGCATACTGTAACCAGGCTTTTTGTGGCATTGCCGCACTAAATGTTTCTTTACTGCGGCAATGCAGCTCATATTCGCAACTCGAACATGCATCTCATTTTTGTTCAAGTATCATCATATTGGGCTCCTTAAACAACCACACCGTCCTTTTCCAAAGCAGCCTGTATTTCTTACCTGTGCGTTTTTCTTTGTCCCGAACAATTCTTCTGACCATTTTGGCTAAAATCTTTCTTGGTCTACCTGACCTTTGCTTGGTATCAAAAGGTCCCTGAACTTTCTTTTGACTGTTATTTTCTGCTCTCCATGGCTCTGTATCTAGCTTGCTCAGTGCGTCCACATTAGAGCTAATAAAACTCATTGATTATTTATACACACACTCTTTACTCTTGCAAGGATCTTGGAGGGGGCCTGGGTATATGCCCATCCAGTCAACATGTGTTTTGTGGATCTGGAGAGTGCGTATAACTGGGTCTCCCGGGAGATACTGTGGGAGGTGCTGCGGGAGTATGGGGTGAGGAGGTCCCTTCTTAGGGCTATCCAATCCCTGTACGTCCAAAGTGAGAGCTGTGTTCAGGTTCTCTGTATTAAGTTGGATTTGTTCCAGGTGGGGGTTGGCCTCCACCAGGGCTGTGCTTTGTCACCAATCCTGTTTGTAAAGTTCATGGACAGGATATCGAGTTGTAGTCGGGGTGGGGAGGGGTTGCAATTGTGATGACAATTTCATCGATAGACACTTAAAGGAGTAAGAACAGAGACAAAATTCTCTTGGCACAATTAGCAGTTTATTTGCAAATAGAGAGACGTGTCAAACGCTCACAGAATAATCATTTGAGGAGCCTCTAAAGGAAATTACATGAACAGCTTATATTTATTATAGTTAAAAGGGGTGTGGCAAGATGCTACCCATCAATCTTAGGTCGTACAGGTGGGAGGGTTATCCCCCCCATCTTATCCTTCCTGCCATAATGTTTACTGTTGTGTTTACCTAAAGGGCCAACTGCCCTTACCGTCCCACAACAATTACATTCCTAAGGAACAAAGGACAGATACCCTTAATGGTTTAGCCAGTTGAGCAGATGGTCAGAGAACCTAATGATCCTCTGACATAATACAGATGTGTCACAACCAATGACCAGAGTTACATACCAGGTAATAGATAAGAAAACATGTCTCCAAAATACATTAGTTAAGAAATTGCCACAACAATCCATCCTCTTGATACCACATCAACCCGTGGTATCAATCCTTAAACAATTTCTTCAACAGGATAAAGACTGCAACGCAGTACTCTTTAACAACACGACCCTGTTGATATCATTACCGTAACTATTAGAGAATGTAACAAACCTGAAACGTCTAGATCCGCATCCAGCATTACCTTCATATTAACTCCAAGAACACACATTTTCATTACCCAGAACTATAACATAGTACAGCAAAAGTTTTAATGTTAAAAACCATGGCCAAAGGAAGTAATTTCAGGTGACACACCTATACCGACAGTATGGGGTAAGTTGCATCGACACATTGGTTTGTAAACACCCATCACTGAATACATCCTTCAATTTGTTACTGGTACAAAGTCCTCTAATGCCAATTGCTTGATTCACTGAAAAGTCCTCTCATGGTTCCATTAAGATGTACTTCCTAAGTCATCACACATGTTCTGCTCCTCAAAATGTCAGTCAATTATGAACCATTTCTTGGCAGACCGATGTACCAGAAGTCAGACGTATATTACAAGGTGTTGTCCTTCATAGATCTAATGCAGGTTACAATGACAGAGCTCTTGTCTCTCTTCTAGCTGCTCTATCAGCCAGGTCAAGAGAATCTGTGTGCTCTCCTTTGTGCATACCAAAATGACCACGTTTATCTAAGGGCTCTATAACTGCAGGTCGGTGATGTTTACTAGCACCAAAAAGCTCACTTTTCCTTCTGTGACTTCAATTCATTGTGCCTAATTTTTAAACACCAAAGCCCTCCTGTAGCGTGTGGCATCGACCCCAGGCTCTTCTCTCAACTACCTAGAAAGCAGATGAGATGTACCTGGTATAGACCCCACCAGCGTGGTATGATGTCATGCAGCTGGTCTTTCCGCACCCCAGCAAAAGTTGTCCAGAACCGGAGCCTTCCATAACTCCCCCGGTCGTTTGGAGGTTGCCTTCTTCATCTCATGGTAGAATCATCAGGACTAGAATTAGTCCAGCTGTCAGGAACCAGGCAATGCCGTAGACCATCTGGTAAAGTAGAATCCACTTGCAGCTGTGGGATAGTCTGTGTATATGAGTGTGTATGTGAGAAATCCATCATTTCTCAGCTCACCTCACAATTGTCTTTAACGCCAAACTCTCTGGCTCCAACCAGTCCTTTATTGCTGAACCGCTTTCAAGTGTCCTGTACCTGTCAGTGAATTCTCCTTGAGAAGATTAGTTGCAACTGCACAGTACACAATGAGAAATATGTTCATTTCATTAGTTTGTTAGTTCTTTCTAATGCATTAGAACATAGTCCTACCAAACACTTAAACTTCTATACCTGAATATCCAATATCTTTTCTGTTTCCTTTGTCTAGGTATATTAGAACAGTTGTAAACACTAACAGTATAGTGTGAACACTAACATTCCTAGTGCTTCTGTTCTGCTAGAGTAGCGCCATAACAATTCCACTCTTTTTTTTGTTTTTTTATTGTAACAAAACTACAAGAACAGAACAATTTCCTATTACTGTTCCAATTACTCATCAGTTAAGATAGTTTGCTTACATTGAAGTATCACCCTCAAAGAATAGTTCATAAACAATTCTTAGTTCATCATCTAACCAGATCTCAGTTGATATATCATTACATTTGATTGTTTTATCTTGGACCTACAATCAAATTCACCTTTGTTTCACATAAATGATCAAACACCTTATTGCATATCAAAACATTTCACAACATCTTGAAACTCAGTTAATGTAACTGTTATTTAGCCTTTAATTTCTCTACAAGATGAAACCCTGTGAGAATTCCTCCATGCCTTTTCTCATTTACCCTCACACATCAAATACATTGCAATCCTGTCATAAATCATGACCCCCCCCCCCCCTTTTGTCCTCTCTCTCCAGACCATGTCCTAAAACAGAGTGTGAGGGTCTCAATTAACTAAAAGTAATCTTTACCTTGATCTAGAAATCTGTTACAACTTACATATGTAAAAGTGTATCTGGATTCTTTGTTTCCATCTTTTTGTACTCTTCAACTCTCGTATGTACTAGATAACTATTTCTTTGAGTTTATAATTTTCTCTTAAAATATCTTAACTTTAAGGAAAGTCTCAACCCAGTGTCAATTTGGCTTTCGACCTATTTGCTGTTTGAGATATAGCTGATGGTCGAAACCAATCAAAACCGGTGTAATGAACCCAAAGTATTTCATTGTAGCCAAATTAGAAATCCCTATGTTGATATTGTCACCAGTAAATCTGTTTCTCCTCCAAGAAGATCAAACAAGTCAAAAACCCATTTCATGTAGACCCCCCCCCACCCGCAATGGTGTTTGTGTGAGTGAGCAGCGCATTCCAGGGGGTCTGTACCTCTCTTAACAATTTAGACTATGTAAATCTTCTCAACTTGGTTTTATAGAAATAACAAAATGTGCTCCCTGCACCTTTTTACCTACTTATTCAAAAATACCTGAGGGTTACATGGTTACTTCTAATCAAATATCAAACAAACCAACTGAACAGCCACATTCTCATAGTCACTATTCATCTCAACAAATTAGTTCTTTCTCAGCTAAACCAAATCAAAGATGTATTCTACTCAACCATAACATGTAAGGTTTTACATCAAACAAAACAGTTCCCAAAAATCCAAATTAGACAAACTCCGTAACTGTATACTAAGGGCCATAACAGTTTTTCTGATATAACAATTTCTAATTTAACTAAGCAAACAGGAAAACCCCATTCTTATGTAACTCTTTTAGTACCGATTGAATATGTTTTGAACTCTAAGTTCAACTCTTTCACCATAGATAATAATTTCATACATTCCCCCCTTTGCTTTCCAGTTAGTCAACAGAAAATGACACCATACGTGAAAGCAGAACCATTCCAGGATGGACATGAAGAAATCCCGAGAGCAAGTACGAATCCATTATTCATTCACCCCAAAAACACAATTGAAAATGATTAAAAGATCCACAAACCAAATAATAAAACACAAATGTGCCCCACGGTCTCTCGTGTGAAGGAATTTAAATGTGCATAACCCATTGAAAAAGTTGTCTCACTCAAAGAAGCAACACCAAAATGCAAATTAGCATTTCCACTGTAAATAGCCAAACTATATCATGACACCAATAACATAATGTCTCAATTAACCTCCTAAAGTTTAGGGAATTTCTCCAACTTTGATGCAACCTGTCTTGATGACCGATACTATTCTAGTTAGTTGCAGTCAGACAAACCCAAAATCTGAACCTACATTCATACTCCATGCACTTACTTTAAGACAGTTCCACTCACTAAGTACGGGGGATGACTTCAGGTCACTACCCTCACAACAAGTAGGTCATAAAGCCATACTTTCCAACATGAAAGATACTGAGAGGAAAATAAATTCAGCCTGCACCTAACATTTTCAGGCCAGCGTGAGGCGGAACACCGCGGAAGGGAGTCAAACGGTCGGAGGAATGGTCCAGGTCAGAAACAACCTGACAAGGGGGAGCTAAAACAGACATCAAACCCAACACGACACTGCTCAAATCTGTCAGCAGCGTCCGTCAGCCACAGTACATAAGCGTTCCAATCATTCTTCCGTGTACCTTTCAGTTGTGTTCTTACATTCCCCTGCTCGTATTCCTCCAACTTAACCCTCAATTCATGCAACCGCCACTGACTAAAACTGCCATTTGCCGGAAAACCCAAAAATTCCCCAAGACACAATTGTTCACATGTCCATACACCATAATCATCAGACATAATTTTTGCCGGTCCATCGTAAACGCGAGATACCGGCAAAGATTTACTGCCACACTTAACCATAATTAAACCCATTAAACATAAGCGTGGCGAAAACGCTGGATCCAGAGCGAACCCAAATGAGGCTACCAAGCCGCCACAGTCACCCTGGTACCTCGATTAACATGTTCAGCATGCGTTAATAAGCTTGTCAGCCCTTTCACGAGGTATTAACCTTGTCTGCAGATTCAAATGCCCCCTAACACATATAACTCAGTTCACAGCATTGTGCCCTTACCTCCTGAGTACAACATATCTGCCCGGGTACCTGTACTGATAAATCCCGAATATCATTTCAGCCGGGGGCCTTTGCTCTCACCCTTCTAGTAGCTAACCTATGATCGGGGGAGGATTTAAGTTCCCGAGGCCCAGTCACGGTTGACCCGCTAGCATATGATTTCACGATACCAGGTCAAGTAACCAGGACAAGCTCCCAAATTTTGATGACAATATCATCGATAGACACTCAAAGGAGTAAGAACAGAGACAAAATTCTCTTGGCACAATTAGCAGTTTATTTGCAAATAGAGAGATGCATCAAACGCTTACAGAATAATTTTCGAGGAGCCTCAAGGAAATTACATGAACAGCTCGTATTTATTATAGTTAAAAGGGGTGTGGCAAGATGCTACCCATCAATCTTAGGTTGCACAGGTGGGAGGGTTATCCCCCCCATCTTATCCTTCCTGCCATAATGTTTACTGTTGTGTTTACCTAAAGGGCCAACTGCCCCTAGCTTCCTCAAACAACCACATTCCTAAGGAACAATGGACAGATACGCTTAATGGTTAAGCCAGCTGCGCAGATGGTCAGAGAACCTAATGATCCTCTGTCATAATACAGATGTGTGTCACAACCAATGACCAGAGTTACATACCAGGTAATAGAAAAGCAAACATGTCTCCAAAATACATTAGTTAAGAAATTGCCACAACACAATTCGGTGGGCTGAGGATTCCATGGCTGCTTTTTGCAGATGATGTGGTCCTGATGGCATCATCGGTCTGTGACCTTCAGCACTCATTTGACTGGTTCGCATCCGAGTTTGAAGCTGTTGGGATGAGGATTAGCACCACTAAATCTGCGGCAATGGTTCTCAGCAGGAAACTGATGGAGTGCCTTCTCCGGGTAGGTAATGAGGCAATAACCCAAGTAAAGGATTTCAAGTATCTTGGGGTCTTGTTCTCAAGGGAGGGGGAAATCGGAGCAGCGGGGGTGGTATGGCATTCGCTTTACCGTACCTTTGTGTCAAAGAGGGCTGAGTCGGAAGGCTAAGCTCTCGATATACCGGTACATTTTCGTTCCTTGACATGCGCTGGCTTGAGCAGGGGGAACTTGCGTGCGCTGCAGGATTTTAATCCATGGCGGTGTAGTGTGTTACTAATGGTTTTCTTTGAGCCTGTGGTCACAGGTGTCTTCAGGTCATTGACCAGGTCCTGCTGTGTAATTCTGGGCTGATCCCACACATTCTTCATGATCATTGATGCCCCACGAGTTGAGATCTTGCATGGAGCCCCAGACCGAGGGAGATTGACTGTCATCTTAAACTTTTTCAATTTTCTAATAATTGCACCAGCAGTTGTTGCCTTCTCACCAAGCTGCTTGCCTGTTGTCCTGTAGCCCATCGCAGCCTTGTGCAGGTCTACAATTTTTTTATCCCTGATGTCCTTACACAGGTCTCTGGTCTTGGCCATTGTGGAGAGTTTGAGTGCGTGGGCAGGAGTCTTATACAGGTAACAAGTTCACACTGTTGCAATTAATACAGGTAATGAATGGAGAACAGGAGGGCTTCTTAAAGAAAAACTAGCAGGTCTATGAGAGCCGGAGTTCTTACTGGTTGGTAGGTGATCAAATACTTATGTCATGCAATAAAATGCTAATTAATTATTTAAAATGTAACAACTGAATGTAACAACTGAATTTAATGTTTATATAGAGTTTATGGAAACGTATCATAGATAGAAGATATTTCCAAGAGCAAAGATGGAGCCAGTAGGGAGGAAAATGCAAGAGCCAGCTTTCCCAAACTCCACTCTGGTTTATATCCCCTAACTAAAGTTGGTTTACTGACCTAAGCATAACCAAACTTGTCCTGAATATACCCCTTATCATTTAGGGACACATTCCAATCTTTTTCCTCCTGATACCATATTGTAAAACTGTGTGATCTACTCATGGGTTCAGCATAGGGTGATTAACACTAGAACCGCCAAATGCCTATGCCAATTGGCGTTTGAGTTTGTAATTAAAATAAAAATGCCATTTTGATATCTATGCCCTTCCAAGACTTTTCCTAAATAGGCGTATATTACATTGTTCCGTTGTTGGAATTCTAAACGGAGTGACAGAAAAATATTTAAACTACCTGTTTGTTTAGGGGTTTTTTTTATCCTATTTTTTGACTTAATCCACCATCAGCCCATGCCAAGTGGTACCTGGGCACTAATCATTCCTCACTGAATGCATGATGTCAATGGATGAATGCGCGATACTCCCAGATGAATGAAAGCTTATTTAGTCTGTTATTGAAACTATGCTTATTATATAGGCTACTTATCACATGGGTTACTGTTTTTCAATAGTAGATTAATCTTGTAGGCTTATTCATCAAATGTAAATCTACATTATTTTAGGAGGGAAAGAGAAAATCACATCCTATGTTTCACTGAAATTTCTCTGCTTATTTTACTGAAGATTAATATTCTACAAATGTTAGAGGATATATCTTCTTTCTACTAACTCTTCTCGGTTTTAGATAACTTATTCTTAACACCTATAAAATAATCTCATACGCCATTAACTCTACAGAATCTAAGGTCATGCCTTAACACTAGAACCACTAGGCCTTTTTTATCCCCTATAACCGCCAAAGCCAAACGTTGTTTGGTGTCGTTAGCATACGAATCATCCCTATTAGCATGACTATTCTCCCCAGCATCACCATCCATTCAGAGCATCTGTTCATCTATTAGGTTGTCATCAAACTATATAGAAGTCTAAAAAATAATGAATTACAGAATTGGATTTAAATGGTTAATGAATTTGACAAATACATTGTGTTTGTATTGAAGGTCATCCTACTCCAAAAATACCAAAAAATAATATATAGAAAAAGACAAGGTCCTAAATGATTTCAATGCCATTGCATAGCTCTAGCCTCATAGATTAACATTGGACCACTTGATAGGTACTGCCCACTGCATGCCGGGAACACCCGACAAGGGCTTCAGTTTTGGAGATGCTCTTAACCAGTCCTCTAGCCATCATAATTTGGCCCTTGTTATAGCCACTGTGATCCTTATGCTTGCCCATGTTTCTTGCTTTGAACACAAACATTGAGGACAGAATGTTCATTTGGTGCATATCTCAGTAGACCCAAACACAATCTTCATAAAAGCAATCCTAACATGCTTCTTTGTCGTGGTGAGGTGCGTAATATTACAAATTATCATTATGCTGTGATAGGTTATGTTGGCACCCTTACTTTTGGCACTTGCTATTAGGGTTACTGTGATACTAGAAAATATTTTAATGTTAGCCATACAATTTATTTTTCTTTCAAATTGTTTTTAGGCCTAACTCTTTTTTGATACACAGTGGTGTGAATATGTTATTTAATGGCCATCTATATGCACTTTTATGGCTATTATTCCCTTTTCAACTGTGGTTTGGTCTCTAACCAAGAACATGGCTTTAGATAGACGTTCCATAATGCTTCATCTGCTGGTTATTGTGTATCAGCAATGTCCTCCTATTTAAAACAAGCATGGGTTAAATGACCTCTGATGGCGCTTCTAGTAGGTGTGAATGGCTTGCTGCTTAATGTTAAGTAAAACAAATATTCAGGAACACTTCGGTGTCTGACAAGAGATTTTTCAAGTCAAGTAGATTTATTTTCTTACCGGTACTGACCTGTGGGTGCACAAATTTGCATGCACATTTTACAGTAAATATGAAAAGTCAACACACCCCTGTCAAAATGCCTGGTTTTTGTGATGTAAAAGAGACAAAAAAAATCATGTGACCTGTAATGTGAATAATTCAATTGAAAACCAAACTGGAATCTTTTGAGGGAAAATGAAAAGCAAACACCTTACAATAACCTTGTTGCATAAGTGTGCACACCCTCTAACAACTGGGGGTGTGGCTGTGTTCATTATTAACCCATAAAGTACAGCTGTTCTAGTAGTATTTTCCTGACATTTTCTTAATTGTATCTCAGAGCAAAAGCCATGTTCCGCAGAGAGCTTCCAAAGCATCCGAGGGATCTCATTGTTGAAAGGAATCAGTCAGGAGAAAGGTAAAACTTTAATTTTTTTTTCAAAGCATTAGATATACAATGGAACCCAGTGATGGCAGTTATCTTCAAGTGGAGAAAATATGGCACAAAGAGACATTAACAAGATCCTTTCAAAATTGATGAAAAGATGAGAAGATAACGGGTCCGGGAAGCTTCCAAGCAGCCTACAGCAACATTTTAAAGAGCTGCAGGAATTTCTGGCAGGTACTGCCTGTGTGCTACATGTGACAACAATCTCCCGTATCATTCATATGAAGACAGAAGCCTTTTCTGGCACAGAAAACCATCCAAGCCTGACTGAAGTTTGCAAAAAATAAACATCAAGTCTCCCAAAAGCACATTGGGAAAATGTGTTATGGTCTGATGAAACCATGGTTGAACACCATACACCCACAGTGAAGCATGGTGGTTTGCAGCATCATGTTTTGAGGCTGTTTTTCTTCAGCTGGAACCAGGGCCTTAGTCAGGTTGTAGGGATTTATGAATAGTTCCAAATACCAGGCAATTTTGGCACACAACTTTCAGGCATCCGTTAGAAACCGGATGTTCGAAGAGGAAGTTCACCTTTCAGCAAGACCCAAAGCACGCATCCAAATCCACAAAAGCATGGCTTTACTAGAATGTTAATATTTTGGAATGGGACGGCCAATGCCCAGACCCAAATCTGTGGGGTGATCTTAAGAGGGCTGTGCACAGGTGATTTCAGTTTCTTTTTCAATTGATTTGTTCACGTTATAGGTCATATTAAAATTGGAAAATATTATGACTTGATATATCTTTGTCTCATTGTATTACCTCACAAACACCTGGCATTTTAACAGGTGTTTGTCGACTATGTCCACTGTGTGCTTTATTAGCTAATGATAGGTCTATTTGATGTGTCAATTGTCCATAATATCTTAATAATTCATTATAACAGCTTTCTGTTATGTTGTGCGCATCATGTACAATGAGGGGAGAATGTATTCGATCAAAATTGCTAAAATGGACACATTTTATAAACTTTATTAATAAAAAATTATACGAATAGGCTGTAGCCTGTTATTCATTCTTTGAAATGTATTGTGTTTATCAAGCAACCGTGCTTTAGGCCTATGTATACTATTCATGCGCATTTCCTTTGATTGTTGAAAACTAGTTGATAATGTCTTATCTTACCTTGTACGTCATAAACATTTTGAACTAAATACTAAAGTACTAAATACAAAATTTTCCTTTGAATAATTTAAGTGTTGAGTAATTTTCATTTTTACATTTATAGGGGCTAATAAACAAATTCAAATACTATAGCCTCTGTTCTTAAAAAGAATTGTTCTGGGTGTTCTTTTTTTATTTATTTTTTGGTATGATGAAACCTTCAATACAAACAAATTCTTGTAATTTTAAAATTAATTTACCATTAAAACATTTATTTTTAAATGAGTTATTGTTTCAGTAGATGAACTGATTTATAGTTTGATGACTCAGTCGATGAACTGATGCTCTGGCTGGGCGGTGATGTTGCGGAGGAGAATGTCCATGTCAAAAGAGATGATCCGTATGCTAATGTCACCAAACGGCATCCGGCTCTGGTGGTTTAGGGGGGTATAAACGGGCCTGGCGGTTCTAGTGTTAAGGGTGGATGAGGTGACACCGTCAGGCCTTTCTGCTTTCCGAGATTCTGTTTATTGAATAGTCTCAATCCTGTAGGGGGATGTTAAAGTTCCATAGTAGTGGCAGGGGTGGGTGAATGTGAATGGGCCCTCGTGGTGGGGGGGTTTGCTTTGCTGGCTGGAGGGTGAAGGTATGTTGTCAGTGTTGCTTTTTTGTCTTGTATTTGAATCTTCTCAAGTGTGCAGTAGAATTAATTCAGGTCGTTGGGATTTTGCAGGTCATTAATGGCGTGAGGGGATATTGGATGGTAGTTTCAATCTGTTGGCGACCTCTCCAAACAGAAGCAGAGTCGCCAGTTGAAAACTACTGTTTTAGTTTTTCGCCATACAGGCACATGGCTTCTTTCACTGCCTTATCTCAGCTGTATTTAGTCTATTCCTGTCTCTGCCCCCACCGTTGAATGTCTCCTCCTCCAGTTAACCAGGGTTTGTCTTTGTTGTAGATCACCCTGGATGTTGTATGGCTCTTATGTTTGTGTGATGTTCAAAACGTTATGGTAAACCTTGGGTTAAGTTTTTTTTCCAGTGACAGCAAATCAAAATTTGGATAATACAGCTGCATGTTATTGAGCTCTGAAGTTGTAGCTCTGAATGTGTAATTGTATATAATTTTGGCTGTTGCTCATCTGTGAATGTTTTAGTCTTTCTGATGCTAATGGATTTCCTTTGTATGCTTTTCAAATATAGGAAAGAATGTGGTTCATCAGCTCTTAGTTTCTTTGGAAGACCTCTACAATGGAGCTACGAGGAAACTTGCTGTCCAGAAGAACGTCGTTTGCGAGCGATGTGAAGGTACTTCATTACTACAAATGTTACCTGTCTGGATCAGTCCCACATGACAGTTGGTTTATGTTGAGAGTGGTGACCCTAAAGAAGTTTGGTTGAATTGCCGTGCCATACATGTATTACATCGAAGTCTATATACCTTAGTTTTACTACAATGTTACATTGCAATCTTAATGCTGTTAGAGGGAGGTTTGTGCTATTGCTAAGATGCATATTGTGTAGTTCAACCTGAATTGTTCTTTTTGCTGCTCAGATTATAAAATCGAAGCATATTTTATTGCTGAGTTTTTGTTTGACAATTGAAAATGTATTAAACATTTTATGTTAAGCAAGTACACATGCCTCATACTATTGACAATATATGTACAAAGTAAATTGTTTCATTTATGGTCTTTGGTAAGGGCATCCAGGCAATGCGCAGGGTGATATTGACCATACTGACTCAGAATCCTTAGTCAGGTTTTACAAGAGATTATTACTCTAGTTCTGATGACTAGCAATTATCCCCTGTGAAATGCAGCAATTTTTTTTTTTTTACCTCCAACTACCAGTAAGGTGGATTGACCTTGCTTGTTTGGGGTAGGTCGTGGGGGGAGAAAAGGTGCTGTGGATATGTGCATATCCTGCCGTGGTACAGGCATGCATGTGCGCCTGCACCAACTTGGTCCAGGTATGGTGCAGCAGGTGTCGACAGTGTGCGGTGGCTGCCAAGGCCAGGGCCAGCGCATTAGCCACAAGGACCGCTGCAAGGCCTGTGGTGGCCGCAAGATCACTCGACAGAAGAAAATCCTGGAGGTGCACATTGACAAAGGTGAGGCAGTGTTATATTCATTCTTTACTGATGATCTTTGCTTTCCTTTAACCAGTACTGTCAGGGCGTACCGTAGACGGGACGGTTAAGATTCATATTCGCGGAATGTGACAAAAACTGCAACGAGTTGTAAAATATACTTTTTTTTGGTATAGGCATGTCTTATATTTTCAGAAAGCTTAGAATCTCAATAAACAAACTAGAATGACCAATTTACAATAGCTATTACTACAACAAAACACTGTGCAATCATTTCACGATAGTCAACAACAACAAAATAACTTTTCCGTAGGCACCGGGGTTCATACATTCGTGTATCACGGAAAATATTCTACTTACATTACTAAATCTCCACAGATTTCCAATTCCTTTGTTCCCAGAGGGGACAGGAAGCTTCTTTTTGCTTGGTGAAATACGTTTAATTTCTCAAAAAGGATCCATGCGTCGCAGAATGAAATATGACTCGAACAACTTACAACAAAACTATTCATGATATTTAAACCATAAAACAAGTTTTTCCCTGTCAAATTAGATATATCTGTAATAATAAGACACTCAATAAGCTAACAAGCCTCATGCCGAGATTCTACACAGCGAATTGGCTCCACAATACCTCACAGAAACCAATGTTGTGCGCCTCACTTTTACGCACCAATAAGATGGACCAACACAAACTTGAATGACACTACCTTCCTCCAATGATGACCAATTAATTTGAAACCTGGCTAGCTCGAAAGCCAATGAGCAGGCCTTTCTTCTGATGTGTGAATTTCCACTGTGGGATGAAAGGGCTGGAATCTAGAGCTCTGCGCAACCACCCACCCTGG
>JACXGJ010009634.1:0-23832 GCA_016801105.1 Esox niger | reverse complement strand
ATGCCATCATGTATCAGTTAGTAGCTCTACACTGGCCCTGTGATCTAACCTCCATGCCATCATGTATCAGTTAGTAGCTCTACACTGGCCCTGTGATCTAACCTCCATGCCATCATGTATCAGTTAGTAGCTCTACACTGGCCCTGTGATCTAACCTCCATGCCATCATGTATCAGTTAGTAGCTCTACACTGGCCCTGTGATCTAACCTCCATGCCACAGGCTGTGCAATTTATCTCAGGGGACACAAACTAGACTCCCCATGAAAGGACCTGTGTGTTCAGTGGGCAATGAACCTGATTGTGTTTTACAGAGAACCATGCCAAATTCAACCCTTCACTGTCCAGCACATTCAAGTGGGGCAACCAGCCTCTGTCTATTCAGTATGGAACCGGTAGCATGACTGGAAGGCTGGGCTACGACACCGTTTCGGTACGTTTGTGTCAGTTGAACACGTTATTTTGGTCCTGTGTATTCCGGTAGCTGATGTGGGCTGCACGTGTTTTCAGGTGGGAGGCTTGTCCGTGAACCAGCAGATCTTTGGTATCAGTCAGACAGAAGCCCCGTTCATGAGCTACATGGTTGCTGATGGCATCCTGGGTCTGGCTTTCCCCAGCATTGCCGCTTCTGGGGCCACACCAGTATTTGACAACATGATTAGCCAGGGCCTGGTGTCCCAGCAACTGTTCTCAGTCTACCTCAGCAGGTACCCTGGACTATTGAGTTAATAGTCCTGAAACTGAGGTTATGTTTTTAAAATAAAATGCAATTTAAGCATTTAACTTATGGTCCCTTCCCTTTCTCCACAAACAGCAACTCTGCTGAGGGCAGCGTGGTGTCCTTTGGTAACATTGAGTCTAACTACTACACTGGACAGATCACCTGGATCCCCTTGACCTCACAGACCTACTGGCAGGTCAGCATGACCAGGTACAGTTGCAAATCTATTGAGCGTTATAGGGTCTTTGGGGGCAAATCTTTGGGGTGCTCTTACACTCACTGGAACACCTAGAATGTACATTGCTGCTTCCGTGTTTAAGCTAATGGCAAAACCAACTTTGTTTTCTAAGTTTGATTATAATATTGAAAATAATTCCTCAAAGAGACCTCAGAATGAAAACACAACACAGGTATAAGAGGGAAATACACTGTACATAATGTACAATTGAACACAAAGCCAGTACTCAGTCTCCTGATATTGGTCATTACAGTGTTACCATCAATGGCAACGTTGTGGCCTGTAGCGGTGGTTGCCAGGCGATTATTGACACTGGCACCTCCCAGATTGTCGGGCCAACCAGTGACATCGCGAACATAAATTCCTGGGTCGGGGCCACTTCTAACCAGTATGGACAGGTGAGTCCAACCTAACACTTGCACACACACTGAGTTTTTATCTCTCTTTCACACACACACACACACACAAAAAGTTGATTACATTTAAAAAATATATTTTTCTAATCGTAAACCTAACCCTTATCTTAGTAACCTAACCATAACCTTGATAGTTTTATGTCTTAACCTTACTGACTATACATTTAACCTATAAGGCCTAACCTTAATCACAACCCCATCTGTATCTATTGCCCTGAACCAAACAAATCTCTTTTTTCAAATGGTGACTTGACAGATGTCCCTATTTGTATCTTTTTTAATGTGCACTCATTTGGGGACTTTTGTCCCTGTATCTATTTTAAAACATGACACACACACTTGCACACAACGTCGTTTGCGTTGTAGTTTTTTTTACAATCGCACCTTGTTTAACCACACAGTAATGTGTAATGTGTTCTATTTTATTTCTCTCCTAGAACTCAGTGAACTGTGATAACCTAGCCAGCACACCTGAGATTACATTCACTCTGAACGGAAATCCCTTCGTCCTGCCTGCTACCGCCTACACCAGCCAGGTAGAGCCCACTTAAAAACATGCCGTTTAAATCTCTCTGACACTATCTGGTCTCTGCTGGTGACGTGTTTAGACTGTAGATCTAAACAGTTAGGTCTGAGTGTTTTTAATCGTTAGACTAGTTGTTGTTCAGGCAGAGTTGCACAGGTGAAAGAATGAATCAGGATTGGAGGCTTCTTCCATGTTTATTCAGCAGTCATGGTACACGTCTCCAGATGTTACGATCACAGCTCTTGCCAGTGTCACTTTATACTCCTCAACCAGACTACCTGTATAACGGAAACTGGTTTATTATAGTTACTGGAGCAAATGGTCTAATATCTCTTATATAAAGGCATCAATGTAATACAAATAGGTAAAGACATTTCTGATTTTCTCTTCCTCTCTCTCTTTCTCTCTCTCTCTCTCTGTAGAGCAATTACGGCTGCGTTACTGGTTTTGGTAATGGCGGCTCTGACCAGCTCTGGATCCTTGGAGATGTCTTCATCCGACAGTACTACACCATCTTTGACAGACAGAGCAACTATGTTGGTCTGGCCACAGCTGTCTAAGTGATCCTCTGATAAGACCGATTCTAGAGATTAACTAGATGTCCATTTAGACCCCAGACATCTTAAATCCTAATTTCGCTAAGGAGAGACATTTACATTACAGGTGAAATCTAAAAGGCCAAATAATATAACAAAACAAATGGATTTATCCCTAATACATTTACATATCTCTGTCACAGATTAAGATCTATTTTCTAAACAAGCCATAATGTCCAGTGAATATTTTTTTGTCCACATATGAATCAACATTAGAACAAATTGTGACACGTTGATTGTGAAATGTTCCACAGCTATTGATGAATAAAATCTCTAACTAGCAATGTCTGTGTACGGAGTTTGGTTATGTTTCATTCTCTTTCCCTGAAGTAAAGTATGTTTATGTGGAACCCCTAAATCTAATGTGAGAAACGGGGAAGACTAATGGGTAGTCCCAAGGGGCAGGTATAACCACAACAGAAATGTTCCTCTGTATAACTCCGGGTGTACCTATAGACAAGGCCAGGGCTTGACATACGTTTTTCCACCATGGCCCCATGGTACACATTTGATAAGTTTCACCCCTTAAAAAAATCCAGCAATTAACATTTTCATTGCACGTATTACATGTCGATCGGAATTCAAGACACTCAGTTTAAGTTCACGCGAGAAAACAAGCCGTGCGGAAAGCCATTATGCTTCCTATGTTTGGCCATGTTATTCTGACAAAACCTGTAATGCTGGCTAGCAAAACAGCTTGCTAGAATTATGTAGCCACCAATCAACTCGCGTAGTTAGCTTTCTAATAGGCCGATTGACACCAGAAGCACCATCTCTCAGCCACCTGTCTCCACACTGCATTTTTTTGTTTACTTCTCCAATAAGAAAATTGCGTCCAATCGTACTGCTCAGGGAATCCCATCTCTACTACTAAAAGTTTTTCATCCATCTTTTTAAAAGGACCGCAAAATCTGTTTCCTTAGTTGTAGGAAAAGCATTTCACAACCACCTAGGCAAAAATCCCACGATCGGCCAGTCTCCAACGATAGGCGCGGGTGATTTGCGTAGTGTTGGGGAATTTAACTCGTTGCCTTTCATTGATCCAACGCATTGCGCAACCAGCTTCGCTTGCCTTCATTGAAATGAAATGAGCCGTGGCGAACAGTATTGATTGCACCGTAATATCAAAACGTTTCTTCTCCACCTCTTTCATAACCAATTAGAAATCGGTATCCACAATACCGTAGACGATGCAAACGTTTTTCCATACCAGAAACAGTCGCAATATTACTGTATACAGTTTAAGTTAAGGCTTACTGTAACGTAACTATTGTATTTTGTAGCCAGCAAATGTGTTGGTCTATCCTGACCCAAAACACATGCACGGATGCGTACTATTGAAATTGTGAACACAATTGTAAAACATAATTGCTTTTGTAGTTGTATAGAAATTCGCATAACTGTAACTAACTATATATTAGGAATCAGGCAAAAAACATTTTTTATTTGTAAATTAGTCTGCAGTAGAACGTTTCAAAGCGTTTGCAAGTTGATGTACCCATGAGGACATTGATTGGCACGGCATAGCTTTTTCTGACCAATGAACTAAATGCATCGTGAACGCAACACGTTTTCACCTTCTAGCCAAAACAAAATATTGCTAAGTACTGTCGGATTATTGTAGCCTACTTCAGTTTTGATAAGATAACAAACGTTTTAGAGGGTTTTTCCACCTTGCAAAATCAATGCACAAAGTTGTACTCGAGTTTACTAGTTAATGTAAATTTAGCAACTAGCAAGGAACTTATCTGGCTACTACCGTTTTAAATTTGAACTTGATGTGTTTACCACGGGAAAAATAGAAATTGACTTTGCATGATTAATATTTAGTTTTAGACTAATTTGCGCGTACGCATTCCAGTTTACTATGGTAAACATTATTACATGGATTTTATATGATCATTAAATGTGTTAACATGTATTTTGTATATCATTAAATGTGTTTGCATTTGTCCAACACATCGGTTATATCTTCTAGGGCTGTCACCAGTGTGGCAGAAGATTAAGACTTCTTCGGTACATTATAGGAATTTCTGCTCTAGAGAACAGTGTACTGCTGCAGTAGGTAACTTGCCGTGTCAATTTCTCTCTAATTAAAATGTTTTCCTTGTTGTAATTTTGCCCGTTATTATTCCTATAACGTTTATATTGTTTTCATTCACAACTGTTTTTCGTATTTTTCAAATGCATTGTCACGTTGAACGAACTGGATAAAAGGTTTGGTATAGTACCAACAGAGGTTTTGGTTAAAAGGTGATAACGTGACGTACTCATTTCATTGGTCAGAAAAGCTATGGCTTGCCAATCAAAGTCCTCATGTGTATCTGCCTGCAAATGCTGTGGTACGTGCTACCGCAGATTGTGATTTAGGAAATGTAAATACTTTGTCACCGTTCTAAAGAAATGTTAGTGACCAAACTCTGAGCGTCAGTATTTTACATTGGAAAGTGTTATTAATGAGTTGCATGATTCCAAATATCAAGTTAGTTACAATTATGCACAGTTTCATATTACTACAAAAGTATTTCCAAGTTTGCTAATATTTCTTTACGAGTGTGCCACCTCATTTTATTTTATTTAACTATCAGAAATGTATATCGCTTTTTTACCTTCATAATTATGGTTGTTCCTGCATGAGACTTTCAAACACTGACCTCTACTGGTGACCTTATTAATTTCTTGTAAAGCTGTGTCGTGGCACTGGGTTAGCGACCCCGTCTCTCGAACTTTATCTTATAGTGTGAGGTCGAATACAAATTGCTTAGCTTTTTGAGTGAAAACAATACTTCTTATTTTTGTTTTAATTATTTGTTTTATTTGGTGTCTTATGACACTTGTCTTAATAAAGCAAAACATAAGAATGGATGCACAATTGAAAAATGCTAGCTGGAAAGGCAAGAAGAATGAAGGATACGAATCTCGCATTCTATTTTCCCTTCCAAAGCGCCCATCTACCCACTACATCATGAAGTATGTATATTCCTGTAAGACATTGTGGAAAGCACATTTTCATAAACATTAAACATGTGACATTAATTCCCGACCAGCAGGTGTCACCACTGTGCTGTGAGTACAAAAGCCTTGATGTAAATTGGCCAAAGCCTTGAATGCTTCAGAAAATTCTTCATTTCTAATCACTGGTTGAATTCATTGGTGGGACACATTTGCTGGGAGTAGGGAGGTCGTTAATAAATAAACAGAAACAAAAAAATGGACAAATAAAGAAGGATTGGCAGGAACGAAACCATGGAACACCGTTACATTTGGTAAAACCAATACAGAGACCGACAGGGAACATTGGGATGCTGGAACTTAAAAACGTTATTTATCTGAGCACTCAAGGATGTCTTACATTGTATAGACAGCATTTACACATGCAGGAAAACTATAGACTATAGACCTGGCATTGGTTGTAATGCAGTGCCTAAAATTGTTGCGGAAGTGAATAAATAATGTCCGGTTAATTTTTTAATGTGTTATTCAGATTAAAGCGAACTTTCCAGAGAGGCTTTTAACTTGAGTTGACAAAGGGACTAGGAAACCGTCAATGGTGATGTTGTGGTGTTGGTTGAGGGTGGATTTGGAGCTAATGAGCCTGTCCTGTGTCTTATTGCTGTTCAGATTTAAGAAATGTATGTTCATCCATTGGGGAATGTCTTGTAGGCAGCTGATAAGGCAGGTGGGAGAATGGGCAGAAGCAGGTGTGGTGGAGAGGTAGAGCTGGGTGTCATCTGCATAGCAGTGGAAGTGAACATTGTGGGGTCGTCCAGTGGTAAGAGGTATACGATGAACAGGAGAGGGACAAGCACTGACCCCTGGGGGACACCCTGTGTGACAGTCGGACAACTTGATATGTGATATTTCAATTGGTCAAACTGTTTACGGCCAGTGAAGTCGGAGGAAAACCAAGAGAGTGCCGATACCAGCCAGACGTTCTATGAGAAGGTGATGTGAGATGGGGTCAAAGGCTGCGCTGAGGTCAAGTAAGATGAGGATTGATATAAGACCTGAGTCAGCAGCAGGGAGCGGGTCATTGGTGATTTTGACACATGCTGTTTCACTGCTGTGTTTAGTGTGGAAACCAGGCTGGAATTGTTCCTGTGGATTATCTTGAGAGTGGATGGCACAATGCCAGTGGAGAGGGAGGAGTTAACTATATTAATGATTAAGGGGGAGATGGCTGGAAGGCTGGTGGGCATTGGGTCTAATATGGAGGTGGATGTTTCAGATTTGTGTTGAGGTTCTTTGTAGCCTGAAGTCTGAGATGTAACTAGTGTAAGCCAGGCCCTGTCAGGTGGGTATGTAGGAAAGGTGTAAGGTATGGACCGGAGTACTGTGACTATGTATGCGCTGATGGATGTGGTGAATTTCAGAACGTTCAAAACGTACTGCACAATTCTGGGGGGGGGGGTGAAGGGAAGCTATCAGGAGGAAGAAGTAAACGGGTTACTGTGGAAAAGAGAAGCTTAGAGTTGTGTTTACCAGAATGGATAATATCCAAGTGGAATGTTGTTCTGGCAACGGAAAGTGCATTTTTTATACTCCAAAAGGTGATCTCTGTAGGCTTGTGAGTGAGAGACTAGGCCTGTCCTTTTATATTGATGCTCAATATGTCTCCCGCTAGTTTTTAACGGGGGTTCCGGGGTGTACCAGGGAGCAGTGTGGGTAAAGGAGACTGTGTGGATTTTCAGCGGCGCAAGGGCATCCAGGGAAGAAGAAAGGCAGTCTTTGTAGTGAGTGATATAGTCTAATGGGAAATGCGTTCATCAAGCCAATGAGGTGTGATGCATTTTATATTTCTGAACGCAATGAATCAACTGTAATTTTGTTTAGAAACAGGATAAGAGACTTAAAATAAAACAGATTTGTGATCAGAGATCGGGAGATCGGACACAAATACATTGCTGGGAACAATACCTCAGGAACACTAAAGTGTGACCTTTTTTGTGAGTGGGAAAGATACATTTTGAATGATGTCATGGCCATCAAGTAATGACATAAAATCATCAGCAAAACTACAGTTAGCAGTGGCATCAATGTGTATATTAAAATCACCTACAAGCAGTATAGTGGCATAAGAGGCAGAGATTGAAATGATTAATGAGGACAATTCAGATAAAAACAGCTCAGATGTCTTGGGTGGTCTATACATTGTTATAATCATCAATGTCTCTCATGACTAGAACCAGTCCTTGGTACAGCTCTTGGCGGCGGCTGCCATAGACTTTAACAATGTGGGCAATGCTGTGGATGGTGTCACCAAAATGTTCTCCTCAGTGGCACATTAGAGGTTTTCAGTGTAGCGTGTAGCGTGACAGGGAGGAGGAGTGTCAGATGAGTGACTTATATCACAGACTATGGTGATTTGGGCAGTGTCTGTGCTGCTGTTGACCATAAACAAACAATGTCTGCAGCGACAAAAAATATTACGACAATTAGGTGGTAAAATGACAACAATTAGGAAAATCTTTGGAAAGTGATGGAAATGTTGTCTCTGTGACGTCACATGATGTGATCTGATTGTAATGAATGTTCATCTGGGCAGGGGGGGGGTCATTAAATCAACCTACTCTACCATCAATTTGTGTCGGTTTCTGTCTTATGGTCCAAAAGGAGCCAGTGGAGACTGAGGGAAAGGATTAACATGAATCCTCATCATTAATTAAACAGTGATTTATTTGACAGACATGGTTTAATAATACAATTACGAACACACTTCTTTTGGCCTTTAAATCAGCAATTTTTCCTTGTACTCTTCTCGTACTGTTCAATGACACATTTTAATCTAATCTAAAATTGCTTCATTAAATGGTATATTTCTGGATTAGTGAAATACCCATTTAGCCATTTTCTGTAGAAGAGTGAAACTTGGCATTTCCTCAAGACATAATCTTCGTTCCACAGTTGTAAACTTTTCACTACAATTCAAGTAGAATTGAAATGTTTTATTGATTGGCAGAATGAATGTGAGGCAGCGAGGTTCGTTATTAAACTTCTGTGTGGAGTTTTATATATGCAATTAATTGGTATTTCTCTCATTCCGATCATATCTTATCTGATCAGATCCCAAAGCTCAAGCTCCCTGAGTAAACACAGACCAATGAGAAGCAGACAGAGACGAGAGAGACGAGAGTCGTGGTAACGCACTCATTGGCAGCTGACGACACGTTGACAGCCTGGGCCAGACCAACTGTGTTGTTCTGTCGGTTGAAGACCACGTAAAACTGCCTGATGAAAACATCCCCAAGGATCCATAAATCTGGAGATCCGCCAATAAAACCAGACACACAGATGTTGGAGACCTACATGGCGAGAGACGGACAAGGTGTGAACAAGCAAGGAATGTTATTAATACAGTTTTCCCTCTTGTCATGGCTTTCAGACTTCACCTGTAAGATGTAGGCAGATGCAGGGAGAATGAAGGTGCTTCCATTGAGAGTGAAGGCCACCGAGGGCATGTTGGGGATGTTGTTGCAGTTGACAATGGCCTAGAAAAGGAACAAAAAGCGCCACATCATTATTCTGCGGATGAATAACGGGAAATGGGGGTGACAGAACAAGGAACTCAACAGGCATGTCTGTACCGACAAACAAAGACAGAAAACAAAGACAATTAAACCTGACAGTTGGGTTAAAGGTATATCAAGCAGGTCCCCACAAGGAAAAATGCTATTTCCTAGTTAGGTTTAGGTTAAAACTTAACATTAGGGTTGGAGTTGGAATTGGATTTAAGTATTCGTGGTTAAGGCTATTGTTAGTGCTAGGTTAGCCTAACATTGCCTAAGTTTAAGATGTAAGTTAGGACAAGCTGGTAACATCTAGCTAAATGCAACCATTAATAGAGGACCACTGATCCCTCCCCCCTACTGTATTTCATCATCTGTATTTTGGTTCTGATATCAGGTGTCTGGTCCAGAGATGGTTGCTATATGTATTCTGCTATGTTATATGATTTACCATTGCATCTGAAACAATTAGCGTCCCCAGAGGAAACTCGAAAGAAACCATCCAGGACTCTGGGTCCTTAGAGTATGCAAGGATTGGTCAGTCTGAAAAGGTAATCGTGCAGTTTCTTTGTGCTTGATCTTGTGCCGTATGACCAAACCTACAGGAAATCTGTGTGTGTCTGTGTGTTTGTATTCTACTTTTGTATATTCTATAATATTTAATTGTCTGTTTGCCTAACATACAGTACTGTGCTAAAGCTCATTTCTCTAAGCATTTCTCTAAGCAACTCTTAATGTTTTTAGAACGTATAATGTATAACATTGCAGTACACACAAAGAAACATTAATACAATGAAAACTAAGAAAAGTATCTTGTATTTTTTGTGGTATCTCTTAGAACTGAAGCATTTTGCTTTGTGAGATTGTTGTGTATTATTAAATTCTTCTTGTGGTAAATTCATATTTTCCAGGATTTTTGTTTATTCTCCTTTTGGCTTTCATTGTGTTTCCTCATATCTTCCCTACAGAAGTTCTAACCATCTCATAAGATATCAGTTACCCCACAAGACATGTATTTTCATGTTTATTGTCATTCAAATGCTATATTGTGTTTTTCAAGAAAACCGACAAACAACTTTGCATACATTTCTCAAATGGCCAAAGACTTTTGCACAGTACTAAGTATTGGTATTTGTCAACAATAACAGTTTTTACTCATTTCTCTGCTGGTTTTAGTACATGAGGGTTATTGTAAGGATGCTTCATAGCTTGTATTTCTTTATGGGTCAGATTGTCAAAATGTGTCTACTCACATCTCCATTCTGGTCTATTGTGGCTCCGATCAAGCTGTTTATGTTGTTGGTGTCACTGGTTGGCCCGATGATCAGAGAGGTTCCAGTGTCCACGATCGCCTGGCAACCACTTTTACAGGCCACAACGTTGCCGCTCATTGTAACACTGTAATGACAACAACCTGAGAATTGAAATGTGTAGACGGGACACGTGTTTTGAATGGATGCATGACAAAGTAATGAAAAGACCACATCACATACATATAGCTGTCAAAAATGAGGCCATCTACTGACAATCTGATATCTACTGACCAGTCAAAACATTTTGAGAGCTTCAGCAGTCCCTTATGTCAAGACGGGACATGCTTTTAGACCTCTCAACCCTACGTCTGTAGCTTACACTGTTACGGCACGACTCAGGCACAAGTTGGTGTCAATAAGGGCTTCTTTTGTGCAACCTTCTAAAGAGTTGGTTGGCGTGGATGTGGTGTCCAGCTGTCGATTTTGAGACTTGATTACCACCAGATTCCACTAGACTGCAGTTCTTAAACCGTCATGACTCTTCATTGCCTCCCTCACTGCCCATATGTTCACACATTGTCTTCTTGGCAAATTTGCAACTGTTTGCCACCGATTATCGTCCCGACCGGGCTTGGTGTTGTTCTCAATGGTCTGTGTGTTTTCCATAATCTCTACCTCATCTGTGTATGTCAATACCCAGCTGTTTCCTTTCTGTTGAAATCTCTTTGGTTTCACCCATAGTGATGGAAGACAAAGGATTTTAACAAGTGCGCGACCTCAGGTAAGCCGGAACAGGTGAACTTATTGTGTTGAAATGAATGCCCACGGCTCCCCCTCATTTCTGAGGACAAAATATGACTCGTTGTTTGTGTTGATAATTTTTCGCATTCACTTTTGCTCTATTTAATGAAGGATACCGATACTTACTGAGCTGACTGTACATCCGTTTAAAAATAACTATCTAGGGCCAGGCCAAAGCATATCGATGAAGTGTGCACTACAGATGCTGAATCTTAATTTGATCCAGTTTTGCTGAAAAAGAATCCTGAAGCAACAAGACATTTCAAATAATATATGGCATCTGTAGTTTACCTGGCCATGCTGACCTGCCAGTATGTCTGAGAAGACAGGGGGATCCACGTTATCTGTCCAGTGTAGTAGTTAGACTCAATACCACCAAAGGTCACCACACTGCCAGTGGAACTTCTAGTCGAGGAATAGGAAGGGTCAAGGGTCATTAATGCTTCATTTGTACACGTTTACATTTTTTACACACACAACTTTTCTTGTAGTCTATTCATAAATTATATAAATCAACCCTATGAAGTAAACAATTTGGCTGTTTTCTCCCGTATGGGCTACTTTTTGACTGTTTTACTCAATGTCACATTGCTTTGAGCTAGACCATAAACGAGTGGGATATTTTTTTTAAGGAATGATGAATATAAACAAACAAACAAAACGCTTCGCTTGACTGTTTGGCAGTTCTTCAGTTTCAGATCGAATTGTTGCGAGCCAGTGGACCTGAAGACTAAGTAAGTTTTTAATAACTGCATTTTTGTCTTGTGTTATTTCAATATGACATATTTTTGGATTTAAGCTACTTTATTGTTATATTGAAGTGTTATAAAGAATGTATAAATAACTATCAGTTGTATAATTCTGCTTCCCTTTTGTATAAATTCGAAATCTTGTGAAAATAGTTTGCGTTTGCGAAACAACCAGTGCTTGACAGCCACTGTGGCTAGCGGTTTTCCAAAGATACTTGCCACTCAGCCCTTTCACTAGCCACCATTTTGTTGTTGGGGAATTACGTTTTATTTGATAAAATTTGACTGTGGTGTGCTACATCTTAGCCTGTCTTGTTCACTTGTTTGGTCACTGACGTGCCTAACACAAATGGAACGGAATCAAACACTGTCTGCAGGTAGCGCTCACGGGAGGTGTAGGGACGTAGCTCGTAGTGTCACTGTCTTTGCAATGAGATTACAATTGTACAGAATGTGTGTGTGTGTGTGTGCATATATACATATATATATATGTACACATACATGCATACATGCATACATGGGTTTTCCTGGCTCAAAATTAGGCAAAGGTGGTTCCCCACTCTACTGGACACCCTCCTGTGAAAAACGTTATATAATGTGCCTACACAATTATACGCAAAAACTATTATAGTGTTAAATTACTGTAAAGTATGTGCTATGTACTTACTTTCACTGGAACAGTCAATCACAATTGGAAAAAGTATTTCTAGCTGTACAATTGCAGTGTGAAATGCTGTGTTTATCCGACCAATTTTTTATATACATAATTTATTATTGTTTATATATATTTTATATTTTGTAACCAGATCTTCATTTGGTTAAATAAAACATTTGTGAAAAAAATACATAAACAGCCTTGGTTACCCGCTCAGGTAAACGGAGAAGAGACTCTGATTCACCAGGCCTTGGCTTATCATGTTGTCAAAGACAGGTGTAGCGTTTGATGCCGAAATGCTGGGGAAAGCCAGTCCCAGGATGCCATCAGAAGCCACATTGGCAAAGAAGTCAGCCTCAGTCTTACTGACACCAAAGATCTGATGGCTCACAGAAAAACCTCCAACCTGGAAAAACATCACAGTGGACATTAGATACTGGACAACATAAACATAATTACACTAATAACATTTCTGTAGCACTGTTCTCAACAATCCTAAAGTGCTTAAAAGACTTGTGTACTTGCCACTCCAGCTTTACTCTTCTGACATACTTTGCATTAGACTCCCAAACAGTGTTCAAACGGATCGATCGTAAATATTTAAATAAAAATTGCCCTCAAGCTAGCTAAGATGCCTGGGTGATGTGGGACTTACAGCATTATGCACAGCAAATAAAAAAACTATCATAATGTAACGTAATTTTTTTGGGGGGAGGTCACTTTTCTAATTATGATATATTTACTGTTAAAATTGTATTTGTATTTTCAATTGGGTGTTGTGGGTTACTCTTTGTAAATAAAGCCGGAAAAAGTCAGATTTCATGTGTTTTGTCATTTCAGGCAGAAAGGCAACATTTTGAAAGTGGGATGATGGATTTCTCTTTTATACCCACTGTGTCTATATATATGTAGTCGTGTCATATTTTAATAATTTTTTTCTCAGTTGTAGTTTTGTTTACATCCAACAACTTAATTACAACATTTCTATCCAGGAATTGTATAATGTACAATTAAAGAAAGAAAATTTGTATTTATCATCAAATGTGTACTAAGTTTATATATTTTTCATTCATTATCAGCTTTATTTTGTAACCAAAATACCTAGATAGAAATCTGACATTGCATAATAAAATCTGTCCCAGGCTACGATGTCACAGAAATTATACATTGGCATTTAATTTTGTCAGCACTATACTATTATTAAATCGATTTTGAACAATATTTTTAACAGTTTTTCAATCGTTATGGTGAAGAAGGGACAGTTTCCAAAATATGTCTTTTGGGTTGTAAAAATTCTTCGTACATACAGGACACTTTAACCTACCGTTACATTGTCATAGGCCAGCAGTCCAGTAAAGTTGCCAGTTCCATACTGAACAAAAATAGGCTGATTGGCCCATGTGAAGGTGCTGGATTGAGCAGGATTGAATCTGCTGTGGTTCTCTATTAAACACATGATCATGTTAAGTTGTCATTACATAACTAAACATCAATTTATTCATTCATTTACTGATTCATGCATTCATTCCGGCATTCATTGTAATTCTCTGCACCACAAACTGTATATTGAAAATCATATTAAACAAGGCCCATTCCACTGTTTGTTATTGTTTTGCAATCAACAGTCTGATTCAGATGACTACATACATACTCATTACAGGCCTGGCTGGAGCAGACACAGACTACTTTTATGCAAGAACAAAGACACATCGGGGTTTACAAAAGACTTCTTAAAGCCTTGAAATAGTTAAGGCTAGCCAGACTCCTCAACCCCTGGAGTATACCCACGGCAGGCTAAACTGGAACAGTTCACGGAGGGCACCCACAGGTTGGAGGAGCCTGTATCAAAGATGACATTGAAGGTCTGCGGAGGAGTTCCAATGGAGATCACACCATAGTAGGCCAACTGCAGGGGGACAGAGGAGAGAATATCAGGGACACAAAAGTCAATATCTTAGAGCACTAAATGCAGGAAAAGTCAAACAGTGTTGATATATCAGTGCCAAGACTAATGACTATTAACCAAGCTTGTTTTCTTCACTGCCTCCTCCCCCTGGTTCATGGCAGAGCTCTGTGCCCGGAAGGAAGCAGGCTGCAGGTTCTTCAGCTCCCCCCGTGACTGTCTGACTTCCTTATTCCCCACCAACCCACTCAATCACCGCACTGCGGTACAGCCAACCACCTCACCCACACCAGATCCAGGTTGCTTTGGGGACAGGGCTTTCTCTAGGGTTTTTCCTAGGCTTTGGAACTCTCAGCCGCTAAACCATCCGGGAGTCTGAGTTTAATCACAACTTTACAGCACTGCCTCAAACCCGACCACTTCCAAACCGCCTGCCCCCAGCCCTGCCTCTGTCCCCGCTTGCTCTCTTGTCAAAATAACTCCTGTTGTGTTACAACAGATCATCTGTGTCTTTCCTTCAATCCATCTGTCTCCTTCATTTTGTAAAGCGAATACGGGTCACAGAAAAGCACTGTTGAAGTACAATGTATGAATTTTTATAGTTATTACAACACTTTCAACTCTAAGAAGAGAGATCATCGATCCTGGGAGACCCAAACTGTATGTGTCAACAAAGGGTTCAAACTACACTGTCACATTATCCAACATGCAATCACAATATTGTGCACTCACAATGCTACTAATGCTAATCAACAACCAGGCTAATATTACGAATGCTAATCTATAACCAGGGTAATGATACTAATGCTAATCTACAACCAGGCGAATTCTACTAATGCTAATCTACAACCAGGCTAATGCTACTAATGCTAATCTACAACCAGGCTAATACAATTAATGCTAATCTACAACCAGGCTAATACTACTAATGCTAATCTACAACCAGGCTAATGCTACTAATATCACTGACTTACATCAGCGTCATTGGAAAGGGCCACATCTCCTGTCCGGAGGAACTTGGCCATAGGTTGAAAGGGGTACTTCTGTCTGGTCTCCTCCCATAAACCGTTCTCCATCAGAGTCTCTCTGGCAGTCTTCCCTTTAATCAGAGGGATCCTGGAGAAAACAAATTACATTCAGTTTGAGATTAATTCAAATCCCCCATATCACCGTATGAACATATGCAGTGTCTTAATTTACAAAATGAATCCGTTATTTTCACTATTAGTTGATTGATTTGAGCGTTAAGTCATTTAGCCAGGCCTGTGCAGGAAACAGTAACGTTTTGAAGACGATTCTCTCCTTGATGGAGAACCTAAACTAGACATCCTATCCTCAAATAGCCATAATTAGAACACCATTGTTAAAAACCCCTAAAGTCCCTAAGGTGAAAAATTTAATTGAAAGCAGAATTTTTCACCTTCCTTAATATTACACATTAAAATGTGCCGTGGTGCAACAAGCAGTCTTTAATTTAGGTCACATACTAACTTGAATGAAGTCCATCTGCTTGCAATGAAGGTGTCTTACACAGTTTCAGGTGCACTTTTCTCTGGGCATGCCACAGTTGGTTTGTACAATAAATAAAAAAAAGTCCAATAATAAGGTTCTTTAAAAGAAGCAATTGGAGGGATTGTATAAGGACACTACCAAAGGATTGAATATCACCCAGAGCGCAGTTAAATCCCATACTAAGCACTACTGTTAATCTGTGTTCAACAGGCTGTCCTAAAGAACTGAGTGTCCACGCAAGATTGGCTGTGGTCAGGGAAGCCACCATGAGGAGATCTAGTCTTCCATAACTGAGCTGGGAGTCACTGTGTATACTGCAACAAAAGCCCAGGTGTTTCATTATTAAAGTACTGCCTTAGTGGAAGAGTGGCAAAAAGAAATCACATACATACCTGGCAAAAGTGGAGTGGGATTATATTGTCAGATTAGCCCAAAAATAGAGGATTTTTGTCAAGAATATTTTTGGCCACATCACATATTATCCTGAGAATATCACACCTACCATGAAGCATGGTGGCGGTAGCAACATGCTGTGGGGATGTTTCCCTGTGTCAGGGGCTGAAATGCATGTGAATATAGAAGGCTAAACGGAGGCAACAAAGTACAGAGAAAATACAGCCAAAGCAACACTGGATTGGCATAAGAAATTAAAGTAAAAATGTCCTTGAGTGGCCCCGCCAAAACCTGGATGGAACTCAATCCAATTGAAAATATATGTAAAGAGTTGAAAATTGCTGTTTACCAAAGGTTTACATCTTACTGGAGGAAGTTTTACGAAGAAGAATCTTCAGCAATTGCTTTCCAGATATGCAAAGCTGTTAGAAATGATCATAACAGATTGCTTTATTTACTTCAAAAGGTGCCTCTACCAAATATTGACCAAAGGGGTATTGTAATTAATTTAGCACCATTTGCATCTTGTTTTGCATTTGAGATTGTAGACTATTGAGATCAGTGGCAAAAACTAATTTAATATACTTTGATTTCCTGTTGTAAAACAACAAAACGTAGATATGTCCAAGGGGGTGACAGCTTTTTTGAGCTACTGAATATGTTCTAGCAAATGCATCACACTTGAAGAGTGCTTGAGGATTCACTGGTTTGCTTCTTATCATCTTTGCAATACACAGTCCTCAGTGGAAATGGTTAAAGCAGCATGTCAGAAATACATGGTTGAAAACTGTTGTGCCAAAGTTCAGTGAAACAGGTTTAGTCAAACAACGTAAAGCAGATCCAGTCATCGGTTGGTTAATTGACCTGATGGAGACCGGGCAACATCCAGCTGCCAGTCTCAGGACGGAATAAACACAACTACAGTTAAAGCTGAAACAATGGAGCTATTAGAAATTAAATCAGACAACTGTTGCCTGTTGATCACAAAATATCCATGTGGACAATAGCCCATTAATATTTACCACACACAGGAACAGTTTGCCTAACTTGTTGTGCTCATGGGCAGAATGACATATCTGTAACATTTCTGGCTCTGGGATTCAATTGATGTTACTTCAACGTTTGGTGATGACACAAATATGTTTACAGTACACACATGCACACACACAATATGTTTTGTGTCATATCAGCGTGAGTGTATTCACAATTCTATAAGGCGTGCCACATAAACCATTCACCCAACCTTTACTAAATCATTCATGACCTCTTCATTGATGTTACAGTATCATCCAGTTTGTCACCTTGTCCTTTCCCGGACATTACTGTCATCTATACTGTCAAAGTCTTTGTAATCACATGGACATCAGACGAGACTAACACACTCTTGTGTTGCTTGGATCAAAATGAAAAATGCTGTAAACTTGTGAATTATTTGTTTGAAAAAAGTCTTCCAGACAAAGTGGCTCCCCTGATTAACTTTCAAATGGCCAGATCTTTGGTCTGTAATAGGCTCTGTGTATCTGAAGCGAGATAGTCACAACAACAAGGACATGATTTGAGGCGTACCCCAAGGAGACAAACAATCCTGCCTGACTACTTACAAGCACTGGATTTTGACCAATAATACACTGGAATTTGACCTGAGCAATATCCGCCGGTCTTATCCTCCCCAGGTAAACATTTTTAGAGCTGGCACAGACTCAGGAAGACAATGGTATGTATGTATGCTATGGTATGCATGCAATCAGTTAGGTGACACATATCACTACTTCCTGAGGTTTTCAAGCTGCCCCTTTCTGAGATCTGCATTCAAGTAGAGTTAACTAACGTAGTATGTAAAAAAAAAAAAAGTTACTTTCTGAGATTGGTATTAAAGTAAATTTAAAGGATTGCATTTGTATATTTGGTATTCCAATATTATTTTTGTAAGTAGTTCCTTCTGATATCTGTATTAAAATACTTCTACAAAGTAGTTTTCTGAATTTTCTATTAAGTCGTTTTGAATATCATTATTTTCTAAAATCTGTATTTAAATAGTTTCTGTCACCTCTAAAGTAACTTATAGTAGCTCTAGTTATTCAAATTTGCATTTCGTAGTCCACACAGGTTGAATAACCACACAAGTTGACTAACACCTGGCTAAATCAAATGGAAAAAAAGGAAATTAGACAAAAATGTATGATAGAACAGGTGTTCTGGTACTGACCTGGTATAACACTCAGAGAGAACCACTAGGGCGCACAAGAAAACAGCCCACTTCATCATGACTCCGTCTGGTTCTTCAACTAATTGTGATCTTACACAGTTCGGTTGTAATATAGGGACTGACATATGTAGTGAAAACAGGCCGCAGTATAACTGTGGGAAGGTGTGGTCTGCTGGAATGTGCGTTGAAGTTCACATTGTTTAAAGGTAGCGTGCCGTGGACAAGGAAATGTGTACTTCTCATTCCTGCTAGACAAGACTAAAATAATTGTTTACATATTTTTTGCATGCATACAAAAACTTGAAATATTTTTGTACTGAAATATTTACATGAACGCTTCCAAGGAGTGTGTTAACATTTTGTATACAGTTCTGTAAAAATTAAGAGACCACTGCAAAATTACCAGTTTCTCTGGTTTTACTATTCATATGTACGTGTTTGAGTAGAATTAACATTTTTGTTTTATTCTATAAAGTACTGTCAACATTACTCACAAATTCCAAATAAAAATATTGTCATTTAGAGTATGTATTTGTACAAAATAACAACTGGTCAAAATAACCCAAAAAATATGCATTGTTTTCTGACCTCAAATAAGGCAAAGAAAACAAATTCATATTCATTTTCAACAACAAAATACTAATGATTTAACTTAGGAAGAGTTCAGAAATCAATATTGGGTAGAATAACCCAGGTCTTAAATCACAGCTTTCATGCATCTTGACATGCTGTCACCAGTCTGTCACATTACTGTTGGGTGACTTTATGCCGCTCCTGGCACAAATATTCAAGTAATTCAAATTTGTTTGATGGTTGGTGACCATCAATCTTCCTCTTGATCAAATTCCAGAGGTTTTTAATGGGGTTCAGGTCTGGAGATAAGGCTGGCCATGACATGGTCCTCCATCCACAGCTTGATTGACCTGGATGTGTGGCATGGAGCATTGTCCTGCTGGAAAAAACAATTATCTGGCTGAGTTGGGGAATGTTGTCAAAGCAGAAGGAAGCAGGTGTTCTTCCAGGATAAGCTTGTACTTGACCTGATTTATACATCCTTCAAAAAGACAAATCTGCCAGATTCCAGCCTTGTTGAAGCATCCCCTGATCGTCATCGATCCTCCACCAAATTCCACAGTCGGAGTGAGACACTGTGGCTTGTAGGCCGCTCCAGATCTCCGTCTAACCATTAGATGACCAGATGTTGGGCAAAGCTGAAAATTTTAGTGGTCAGAGAAGACTACCTTACTGCATTCCTCTACTGTCCAATCCTTATGGTCTTTTGCTAACTTCAGCCTGGCTGTTCTTTGCTTCTAATTTTTTCTAGCTTTGCAATACTTTTGAACCGTCCTCGCCGAGCACTTCACCCCAGCTGCTGTTTGCCTTTCTTTTTGTAGGTGACTTGATGTAATCCTACGGTTGTTGAGTGACATTCTAATGAGTTGACATTCATCTCGGTCAGTGGACAGTCATTTTCGCCCTCTGCCAGTCTGTAGCTTTGTTGTCCCCAATGTCTGTCGCTTGACCTTGTTCGTATGAACCACCGTCTTTGACATTTTCAGGAGGAAGCAACCTGACGCTCACTGTATCCCTCTGCCAGTAAAGCCAGAATTGAACCCTTATTTTTCTCACTCCAAGTTTTTCTTTTCAACTCTTTTGTCATGCTGGATAGTTATTATTTTATTTAAATTACCTTTGAGGTACTAATTGCACGGTTTTTGCCATCCTGCTGATCCTATTGCAAGAGGGTAGTGATGACCAGAGCAGTGGTATATATGCTTTTCCTCGTTAAATTAGATTTGGTTCTGGAAATTGCCTAATCAATCCCTCATTAAGTAAAATGAGGTGTGCCTGTGTTGGAATTGAATAGACACTGGAATTGAATGGCTGCCATACATGTATATATACAGCTCTTGTTACTCACTCAAACACGTCATTTTCAACATTTTGGAAAGGAAAGAAAAAGGTGCAGTGGTTTCTTAATTATTTCCAGAGCTGTGTATATATATATATATATATATATACGCAGATGAGCTAAACATTACCTACTTAATATGCTGTTGGTCCACCGCATGCCACCAAAACAGCACCGATCAGTCAAGATATGGACTCTACAAGACCTCTGAAGGTGTCCTGTGGTATCTGGCACCAAGACATTAGCAGCAGAGTCGTCAAGTCCTGTAAAGTGTGAGGTGGAGCCACCATGGATTGGACCTGTTGGTCCAGCACATCCTACAGATGTTGAAGATCTGGGGAATGTGCAGGCCGGCACATCACCTTGAACTCCACACCATGTTCCTCAAACCATTCCAGAACAATGTGCGCATTGTGGCAGGTTGCATTATCCTGCTGAAAGAGGCCACTGCCATCAGGGAACACCACTGCCGCAGAGGGGTGTACCTGGTCTGCAACGATGTTTACATAGGTGTCACGTGTCACATTGGCGTCCACCTGAATGCCCAGACCCAGGGTTTCCCAGCAGGACATCGCCCAGAGCGTCACACTCCCTCCACCGGCTGGTTGTCTTCCCACAGTGCATCCTGGTGCTGTCACTTACCCAGGTTAACGGCGCACACGTGCATGGCCGTCCACATGATAGAAAATAAATCAGGACTCATCAGACCAGGCGACCTTCTTCCACCGTTCCAAGGTCCAGTGCCAACGCATGCGGGCCCATTGTAGGCACCTCTGACGATGGACAGGGGGTCATCATGGGCACTCTGACTGGTCTGCAGCTACCCAGCCCAGTACGCAGCAGGGTGTGATGCGCTGTGTGTTGTGACACATTCCTCCCGTAACCATCATTAGGATTTTCTGTGACTTGTGCCCCAGTAGACCTTCTGTCCGATCAGACCAGACTGGAAAGCCTTTTGTGCCCTGGCACCTCACTTTGGTTTGTGGTATGTCCTTCCTTGGACCACTGTCAGTAGGTACTCACCACTGCTGTCAGGGAGCACCCCACAAACTTGTCATTTCAGGGATGCTCTGAGCCGTTTGGCCAATTTAGCCTTTGTCAAATTCGCTCGGGTCCATTCTTCTGCCCATATCGCCTGCATCCAATACAGTGACTACAAGAATGGTTTGTTCACTTGCCATCCATCTACCCAGACCTTGACCTGTGCGCTTGTTAGGAGATGAACAATGTTATTGACTTCACCTGTGTAGTCATAATGTTTTGTCTCTTCAGTGTATAGAGAGAGCAAACTCTCACTTATCTATATTGTTTGTTAACATTGACATGCCTTTTGGAAAATTAAATGTTGTTCTCTTGTTCGGCCAGTTTCGATGTACTGGTATCGATGCCTTGGTCTTTGAAGTTTGGTTTGGCTTTTAACAGGCCACACCTTCAGACATGATGAATAGAATAACGTCATTGTCATATTTCATTTCCCTTTGCCCTGCAGGTGTGTTAAAGACAGAAAAAAATTTATCTATAATATGGATCAGTGGAATGCAAGAATCATGTTTATCATCCTGTCACATTATACAGCTCTGGAAAAGAATAAGATACCACCGCTCCTTTTTCTTTTCTTTCCAAAATAGTTTGGCGTGAGGGCCAGAAGGCTTAAAATTAAGAGGCCGCTGCAAATTGAACACTTCTGTTCCTCACTCAAAACCTTCCTTATCAGCTTTTTGGAAAGAAAATAGTGCAGTGGTCTCTTGTGACGGTGAGGTGACGGATTGCTCCACCATCTCCCGAATTCATCCCGGTTCCATTCATTTGTCTTGTCTTGTCATTCGTTGTTCACACCAGGTCCCAATCATGCCATTAGTATGTGTTTAAATGTTCCTCCTCTGCTCCCCTCAGTTGTGAGTCATTGTTTCATGTTAGTTGATGTCAGTGGTGAGTGTGTTTATCTATGTTCATTTTAATTTTTGCAGTTTGCCTCGGTGCTCTGTGTTTTCTGTTCTGTTGTTTTGTGTGTGTGTGTTTATAATTAAAGAGTACACCGATCGGCAACCTTCTGCCTACGCCTGGTCCGCTTCACCCCACCACACAATCCATGACAGTCTCTTCATTGTATATTGCGAGAGCTGTATATTGATCAGAGTTGTGAAATGTGTTGTGGATGACAAACTGTGGCCATATTGTAGTTTAAAATAAATGTGAATTTTTAGTGGGGTAAAACATGTGAGCAAAGTACTTTAATAATAATATTTTCTGATTCAGTATTTGTCTAATGGAAGCTCCCTAAACTCCAGTGTTTTCACTCATTCCATACATGTAGTTCCTCTTCGGAATTGTTTGAATTCTTTCCAGAGAAACTGCATTGAGCTCACAAAAATATTAAAATAAAATGGAATCCAATTCACTGAAGCCACTACAGGATCAATGAGTTATTTAAAGGTCCTAGGTGGGATTTCTTTTTTTTTATTATTATAATGGAGGAAAATCTATATTATACCTGCAATGGCAGTGAAATGCCATCGCTTACCCATCACTAGTATACAGTACCATACATTTATTTTTGTGAACATGTGAACCGTCCTTGTACTTTGGAAGAAGTGAATGAATAACATGCCATAACCTAACACAATGTGACCAGTCTTGTCAGGGACTAGTCTGGACCAGTTCGTTAACCAACAGATAAAACATGTTTGTGTTTAGACAGTCATCTTTTACCAGTTCAGGGAGCAGAGACGGAAGGTACACCAAAGAGCAATTATTAAAAAAGGCCGCTGAGAATTATGGTACAAAAAGAATTGTTTTGCACTGACTGATCCAAACATTTTTTTTCCGCATTCGTGTTTAAATAAAAAGCAGTCAGCATGCTGTTCAGTTTGTCATGGTGTCAACTGCGATCGTCGCAATCGGCTGTTTTACATTTCCTTTTTACGGTGCCTGACTGATATGACAAAACATAATCTTAAAGAAACTATTGATCTTCTGTGGCTAAATAATTCACAATTTTTACTGATATTATTTATTTTCCTACAGATTGGAATAGTTATGTAATTTGGCAAAAAGACTACCACCAACTAAGATAATAAATGCTATAATGTTAGGTAAAAAATGTTGGAGTTAACCAATGTGGAAGTTGTGGAAGTTGCACGAGTATCTGTAGACTACTGTTAGGGTGCTACAACCATTTAAAACAATTGATAAGAATCATGAAACTAATGGTGTATAAAAATGTTGCATGTAACATGATACCTTTTCCAGAAAGGTTTGTATGTAACATGATACCTTTTCCAGATAGGTTTGCATGTAACATGATACCTTTTCCAGATAGGTTTGCATGTAACATGATACCTTTTCCAGGTAGGTTTGCATGTAACATGATACCTTTTCCAGATAGGTTTGCATGTAACATGATACCTTTTCCAGGTAGGTTTGCATGTAACATGATACCTTTTCCAG
>JACXGJ010009633.1:0-23894 GCA_016801105.1 Esox niger | reverse complement strand
GGGGGGGGGGGGGGGGGGGGGGGGTCAGTTATCTTAGTATCAACTCAATCTATTAGATCATCGCAGCACATGACTCTGTCCTGTCTCACAATTCCTCCTAAAGATCAGTGAACACCACACAGCAAATGGATTATCCAGCATCTCCACAACGTCTCTGTTTAATAGTGCTTCGGTAAATGGAGGCTCAAACCATCTCTTTACGCTGATTTGTGCTGTGACTGAATCCCACAGATTAACTCAACACTAATGAGAATGTAGGCTGGCATACACACAGAAATGAACAGGGGTAGAGGGGTATAGACGGGGACAGGCAGTAGCACAGATCGAAAGAAACCGAAAGACAGAGGGAGACTATGTGCACACTACTCACAAAAGGAAATGGAAACTGAGCTGAATTTCCTAACCTCCTCTCAAATGAATGGCCACATTTGAAACACATTTCCTTTGGATCATAAAGACCCACAAAAATGAAAATAAATCAAACATTGGCAAACTCATGTATTTGATAGACAAAATACAGTAATGTGCAATCAAAATAACAAGATTTGTCAACCACTGCCATTAGGAAAAGAGACAATAACATTGTGAAAATATATTTCTATGTCTATTTATTTTATTTTATCGTTGGCGTTTGATCTACATAGCCTCACAGGCAAGACGTGGCATAATATACGTAATTCTGGGACAATCCATTCATAATGTTACAATCAGTGCCACCAAAAGCACTTTTAACTTTTAACAGCCCGGTGGTTTGCTAGGGTGCTATGGGTGCTGTTTTCCCCTCAGGGATGGTGGGCAGGAATGGTTCCAATGGTTGTGAATTTAAAGGACAACATGCCAGATAATACATCCTGGTGCGAAGGCTAATGTTACTTTAACCATTACGTAAGAATTACAAAGGTTTCAGCAAATTCATAAAATATGTATTTTCCAGTATTCTTAAGATTTTCTAGGACTGGTATTTTGTTGTTAGGCTAATATAACGTCACAGAACGTAACGTGACATATATAATACTACATGGTGTGTCCCAGATTTAAATGCACTATGTAATGTCTACTAGTGAGGTTGATTTGATGCCTGGCAGAGTGTGAATACAGATTATACACAGAGCCTTGCTAGGCCTGTTATCACCAAACACAAAAAACAACAACAAAACAACAACCTTACAATGACTGACTGACTGACTGACTAACAGGCTTTGCTTCGCTCACATTCAGTAATCTACTAAGCCAACAGACAAAGGAGTCTCACTAGCATGGCCAGAGGTTATACTGACATCTCTATCTCTGAATGCATGTGTATGTGTGTGTATTTGTGTGTGTGTGTATGTGTGTATTTGTGTGTGTGTATATGTATGCGTATGTCACATGATTTAATGAACAAAAAGCAATGACATTTATTGGAACACAAAGAATCCTTAGTGGCACGGCTAGAGGTTTTTCTTTCCAACACTGGAATGTACAGTGCGTTTATGTCCATAGCGTGTATGTGTGTGTGTGTGTGGGTGTGTCACAGGCCAAAATGACAAATGAGAGAGAGAACATTCCCAATCCCATTGCATTCCACTACTTCCAAAAACCCTGTGTTATCTGACATCCAGCCAGTGAGGAGAACTGGTGCGGAGGGAGGCCAAGATGGCAGCCTCGGGGAAACCAACAGTGCCATGACACAGAACCTCCCCGTGAACTTCATGCACACCCTTAGATCACAGGCAGGCATGTAAACGCTAAGGATTATCCATATCAGCTTTCCTCAGAGTAGCGCCTGGCTGCATGCTAACGCTAATCTCCGACTACGCGGATTCCTCTGTGCCAGGCCAAATTAGCGTTAGCTGTGGCCATTTGAAATGGCAGTGTTCTTTAGCAGCAGTGGCATGGAAGGGCCGCGCGCCCGTTTGGAAGCAATGCACCGTAGCGCTAATGTAATAAGATTAGTTCACCGTTTACACTAGTTAGTAAACAGAGGCGGAGACACCCCGTGGACAGTGGGTGTGTAAACTACAAGCATTACTAATCAAGGGGAAGCATCCAAAAGGTTTGTCAAACGTGCGTAGAAATACGTGACACAGACAGTGACTCCGATGCTCCCGATCATGCGGCTGAGACGTAGACTGGAGCAGCGCTACTCGCTGCGGCCCACAACACGTTCGCTCATGTGCAATCTCATAAGCGTAACACGGATCCACACACACACTTATATTTCATGTAGGTCAAAGAGTATGGATAGTGCCTGGGGCTGAAGGAAGAGTATACCCTTCCATCCTAACAAAACTCTCTGTCTCTCTAGCACTCCCTCGTCTGATCCCTCTCGCTCCAGCCAGTTTCTAGCTTTCCGACTTCAGCGTTCATAGCCCAGAGCGATATTACAACTCCACTGCCAGAGCAGTGGTCTCACAGGCTGGCTTCCAGAGATAATAACCATATGCAGGGGTGAAATAAGACCACATTTTTCACCAGTATGGGACCCAGCCATGTTGTTTCTGCCATTTTTGGAGTGAGTGATCATTCCGAGCCCAGGCCACGTTTTTGTGCACTTTGTCATTCTGTTTGAATCATTGCGATGGACTCACATTTACCGGTACAGTGTGGCTCCGTTATTACCCCAGCTGGTACCGAAACAAATGTCCTTGTTTCACTGCCCTTGCTGGGATTTTTGGTTCCCCACTAGGGGATTGTAAAACTGGCATGCATACACACGCAGTAACAAAGCAGAGTAAATGCTGTTTGCGGTGTAGCTTAGCTGGGAGAACATGGCATTTCCAACACCAGGGCTGTGGGTTAGATTCCCGCATGGGGCCCAGTACTGCTGGATAAAAGCATCTGTTGAACGACTTGGAGGTTAATATCAGACCAGTGGGAGGGATGCAAAACCTGACCAATTTGGCCAGTAGTTACTATGGTGATTACGACGTGTCACTAAGGTGATTATGACGAGCCCAGCTGTCTGAGTTCATAACAGCATGGTGCAGCACTCACAGCTGGGTTGCTGTGGGGGTTCTGCCCGAGTCTGTGCAAATGGTATTGGATGGTATATGGCTTCCTGCAGGCAGGTGCTGTGGCATGGGTAATGGCCGGGCAGGACCTCTGGAACCTGTCAGCCCCGGTCAGCGTCAGAATGTGGCAGGTCGAAGCTTACCTGGAGGCTTGGGGCCTCGTCTCCAGCCACCGAGGCGGGGACTTCCAGCAGGGCATCGCTGCTGTGAACGGGGGAGGCTGGGGTGGGCCCGTCCGATGTGTTGATGATTACAGAGCGCTCCGACCGGCTGCTGTCCTTACTGCTCAGCTTACGTCGCTCGCGGCGGCTCGGCTCACTACGGAACGCGAGGAGACGGACAAAATAAGGCGAATGAACTGCTGATGAGGGTTGGAGGAAAGACGAATCCCTCGGAATAGCCTTTCTCACTTAAACAAGCAGTCAGAGTGATTCGGTGACAGAGGTTATGAAGGCAGTCATCTGTGACAAAATGTAATCCATCATTCCCATCCAAACCTCATCTCTTTCTCTCCCTCCCTTACAGTTTGTTTGACAAAGAAGCACAACGCAGGGACAAGCAGCATCGCATAAGCCTGCTCTCTGCTGGTGCCCACTGGGTCTGAACACACACCTGCGACTGAACTGTACATCCAGTCTCACATATTTATCTTGTTCTTTGTGACCTTGTATAACTTGGAATTGTAACTAGTTTCTACACTTATACACTGATTTTTCTGTGATTGTTCGCTGTTAAATTCAATATTGGTTTACATGGATATTCAAACTCCTTGGTCCAGCCACAAGGGGACCTTTTTCAGACACAGCTGACCTCCAAAGGTCAGGTGAGGGTGTGGTTGGCTACTTAGTCAGGTCATTACGTTTTGATTCCGGAAAACAGATCATTTGGGTTGTAAAATGTGTTATTCAGCTCAGTGGCAGCCCACCTTCCCATGGGCTGGCACAGTATCTGTGTGTTTGCATGTGTAGGTAATATAAAACAAAAATAATTAAATGTAAGAGGGGTAGTGAGTTCATACCCATGTCTGTTGGATCTGTTGGAGCGGCTGGAGTAGCCAGAGTGGGTGGACTCAGTGTCCATGGCAACACTGTTCACAGCCAGTGATTGGCCAGGTGTCTTACAGGGGTGCCAGGTCGTGGTGCTGGAGGGAGAGGGTAGTCTGCTCCAGGAAGAGACAGGTTAACTGTGTAGAAAGACTGGCAACAGGCAGAAGACATCGACCACAACCCTGTAGAGGTCCTTTATTCGACACAGTGACCTGAAAGAGGGAAAGAGAAGAGGGTGTTACTAACAATAAGAGTTTAGCATTATCTCCGTTTTTCTTTTTGGACTTATCATTTGAACTTATCCTGTTCAGCACCGTAAGACTTTTCAGATGGAAAAAGATTTCTAATCATGTGACTGGTTGTAACCATTTATGTTCAGATTAACCAAAAAGAAAATCACATAGCCATTTTTTAATAAAATGATTATACTTCAAGCATTCCAGATTCTTATTCTGCCATATTGATTGTTCTGTTGAGTCTCTTGTACACAGATAAAATGTTTGACCGGCGTCCCACAAGATATGTTATTGCCATATTTGTGGACATAAATAGAACAGCAGTAATATTTGCCATTCAAAATAAGCATGTTCAAAAGCCCTCACTACTTCCTAGGATTTGTATCTAGCAGTAGTTAAAGTAAGCTCAAGTATGAAATGACTGGTTAAAGAAATCCGATCCTTAGGTACTGTAACAGCTTATCTCAGCCAATGGGCATATCTCAGTGTACGGGACCCAAAAACATTAATGTTAAAATGTCGGTACCAGACCACACATGTTGGTGTTTTTCAGTGGTTGACAGCCTGGGAGACAGGATATTAAGATAAGAATTCTCCACTTTATTACCATGAAACCTGAAGTAGGAGATGTGAGGATTACAGCAAAGCGCAAAAGACTTGTAACACAATCCATCACCATTCTGATGGGATTTAAAAGGCAGGTACATCAGGTCTTCACATAATAAAGCAGACAGCTCTATGATAAGTCTTACATTTCCATACACACACACACAGTCCTACGGTCCTACAGGTCAGGAACACTCTACAGGATGAAACAGGCATTGATGTGTCAAAGAACTTCATATAGCACACTACAAGAAGCAAACCACACGCAAGGCACAATAACAGAATGGCCAGGTTATAGCTTTCAATTATAAAACTATCAAAAGGAGTCTGAAGACTTCTGGAACCAAGTTATTTGGACAGCTGAAAGGAGCACTAATCAGTACCAGTGTGTCAGAAACAGGAACGTGTGGAGACAAGGAACAGCCCAAGATCCACACCAAGAAAGACACGCATATAAGAGGCAGCATGTGGCTAACGTAGTAGCATGCAAGACACACAACCAACTCTGAATGAAAGTCACGGTCATTTTCTCTGGCTAAACCGAGTCACACATAACGGGTCAAGATCTACTCAAGGAGATCTTGTCTTCATACCCCTAAACACTGAGCCAGCAACGCCATACTCTAAGCCCCGTCTTAGTTGACCCCAGCATGACCTGTGTTCCAGACTGAGGCTTTGCACCCTGTTATGTGTGACTCTCCATTTAGCCCTACTGGATCAAACCTGTCTCTACGCAGTTGCCCCAACAACCCCCTACCAATGACCAACCCTCTTCTAAGGATCACCTACATGTTACTACGTTTGTAAATGATGTGCCTAACCATTCACTCAAAACACCCAGATAGCCCTCTTAACATTTTACCCTGCCGATCCGCCGTGTTTAAGGGGATTCTTCTGTGTGCGTGTGAATATCTGCTCTTGGATAAATTGGTGAACATGATATTACAGCATGACTACTGAATGGGATGCGATCCCAAGCCCACGGTCCAGCACAATAAATCAGATGACAGAAGTATTTACTGTTACCTATGTGTACAGCAGGTGGCTAGCTGAGGAATGTTCAGGCCCCAAAAATATGATACAATGAATGCAGCTGAAAGCATTCGCAGTATCTGTCTGTAATCTAAGATTAGGGAGGGTTTCTAAAAGTGCACACAAGGAATTCTCAGTGAATTACAAAAAACAAGTCAGAATGGGGAGGAACACGTCACTCGCACATAGACACAGACACACACAAGTATACGCCCTCTAGAGCCGCCTTTAATCCAGTATCCAGTTCTAACCCCACAGCCAGAATTGAAGCGTCTACTGTTGCCTTGGTAACAACAGAAGGATACCGTTCCCTGTAGTTGCAATAATCCTTGCGTATGTGGGTGTCAGTCAGTGTGTTTGTGGGCGCCTGTGTGTGTGTGTGTGTGTGTGTGTGTGTGTTAGAGAAAGAGAGGGAGAGAGAGAATGAGAGAGAGAAAGAGAGAACAGAGAAAGGCACACTGTCAGTAAAGTGAATCATAGGCTCAAAAGTACCTGTGACCTCTATTCTCATATTCATCACAGTCCCCCCCCCTCTCTCTCTCCCCCTCTCTCTCTCTCCTCTCGTACACACACACGCACACAAATACACAATGACCAATGGCGTGCCGACGTCTTCACGTGGGTTTAGGAGTATGTGGGGCAGCCCCCCCCCACTCAAAGCGGTCTTCTGAGAGGCACATAGCCAACCAAAGATATATAGCCAACCAGGCCATGTGGAAAATCACAGCCTTTGGGCAACACAAACTATCAGTTACAAACTAGTGCACCAAACACTGGACATGAAAAACAGCCATCTGAAGCAACAATGTGTGTGAAAAGCTGCCAGTCCGCCGGCCTTGTGATACCTCCTTAGCTACAGTAAAGCATATTGAAATGTCGGCACCATAAGTACATTGATGTGAAATTCTCTGTATAATTTCCTCCATTTTAATGATATTTCTGTGTGTGTTTGTGGTCCAGCGGAGACAGTAATGAGAGCAGGAAGTGAAACTAATGCAACATAAACACTCATTAGGCCGTTCATCTATGATGCGCCCTGGGACTCATGGTCATGGGGCAAATAAGGGCAAGGAGCTTGGACATGATTCTACAGTCCTCAGAGATGGACAGAATACCACACACAGCCATATAGAACATCAACAACCATAACACATACACTATGCTACTCCTTCACCCAAAGCTAGTAGTAAAATTAGATAAGAGCATAATGAAAACTGATGAAACAACACTTTTAGGCCATGGCCTAAGCTTCACTCTTTAAAAAATACGAGTTATTTATTTTTTCTTCATTAATTCTGGGATTTTTCGCCAATGGTTGCAACTGTGGGGCTGTCGGATCAAATCCACTTGGAATTCCATGGCTGACTGAGTTCTGATAGTGATACTACTTATGAATAATGCACATGTGAACAGCATTTCACACATACAGCCAAAAAGATAGTCGGTCCCTAAATGCAGGCTTTGAAAAAAACTAACTTTAAACATTAAACTGATTATCTGTGGCTCCCATTGTACCGGCTGGCCCCTGCTGTGTGATTTGCCCTGAAAGTCAGGCAGAGAGGAAGAATGTTGTGTGATCACAGATGCCAACACATTCAGTGCTACGCAGCCTGGCATCGTCCTGTGTGGCACACCTAGACTGCAGGGTTCCCCTGGTTACCATGGCATCCACACAATATCCCATCACACCCCCTTCCCTATTAGCCCCCAGCCCTTTCTCAGCTCCTCTCCCGATGCTCAGCCCTGACGTTGGCAGAGAGCCACATTGTGCCAGGCACTTAGCGCGGTGAGGTTCCTTATTTCTTTCTCTTCCTTGGCGGTCACACGTACGCCGACACATAACACAAACAAACATTGGCACTGTACTCACACGGGAGACAAAAAGACTAATAACGACATACAGACAAAAGACGAGGGGAAAAAACTGAAATAAAAAACGAAGAGAAGAAGCAACGCAGACATTGGCCTTATGTAGACACACACAGACAAACACAGACTATGTCAACTATAAAAAGCTGATGCTTAAGTCGGCCACAAATTAAATAAACGGTGACAGAGAACATCAGCTACGCTATTTAGAGGCCGCAATCTGTCCGTGCACTTGTGATAACCTTAGAACAGCTGTTGATTAACAAAATATTGTAGAGCACACACACACACACACACAAACACACCGACAGGGTGTTTGGATGGTGTTGGGACCCATAAAACGTTCACACCATTGTGGAACAAGGTTAACGCTCCCCGTGGGTTTCATACAGCTACAATTCACCATCCAAACATTCAGTTAAATATGAGCAAATCGATGTGATTAAACATGTCTGCAGAAAGAATGGAGAGTCAGCTAAGACATCACAACTTTCATCTGAAACGCTATATTGATGTATAGTACATGAGGTGGATTTACTTTAGGTAATGGAATTACAGTCAAGCAGCGTTGTGGATATCATATCATGCTCTGCAGATTTAATACATTTTGACGTCCCAATGCAGCACAGCAACGTGTAGCACTGTAAAGTAGGATCGACTAAAGCATAAATCAGTGCACTACAATACTACTGTGCTCTAATACTGTATTGATCTGTATTAATTATGTTATAATCCAAATCTAAATGTAAATTGTAATGTCTTTGTATGTAAATTGTAAATTGACAAATCAGTTCTCTGTTGGCCTGACAGCAGAAAGGGTAGATGCTGCTTTTGGCAGAAGGAAAAGGGGATCCTTAAGAATCATAAATCTGTTTTGTTTCATGCTGCACTTGACTGTAAATCTATCTATATCTATATATCTATCTATCTATCTATATATATAGACATATGTCTATAGATATATCTATCTATATATATATATAAATATATATATATATATATATATATAAATATATATATATATATATATATATATATATATATAGAGAGAGAGAGAGAGAGAGAGAGAGAGAGAGAGAGAGAGAGAGAGAGAGAGAGAGAGAGAGAGAGAGAGAGAGAGAGAGAGAAAGAGAGATATATATATACACATATATATATATACTCTCAACCCTCCCTCCCCATAACAGCCCAAATATATACTGTTTGCTTAATTTGCCATCTCCCATAACCTCTTCATTTTGGTTCTAGGTATCTCTAGACAGATATTGCCATAGCCTAATTAATGATCCGTCACACATCACCATAATGTATTCAAGTCAAAAATGAGACATTTACTTGAGATACAATTGATGGTCAGCTAGTGGGAGAACATTAGAAAGTAAAACATACAAACAAACAGCATCCTACAGCGCACCATAGCAACACATGAGAAGAGGGTGGATAAAGTTCACAGTGGCGTTGGTAGAAACTGAAAACATATGTTGTTTCAGGGATACAGTACCTTAAACCTCACTTCCCTTTCCCCTGAGAACAGGATGTTGATACCCAGCTCAGGCTTTTCATGTACGCTTCCTGGATTAGATAAACAACTCAGACAATCAAGAGAGGAGAGAGAAATCGAGCTGACACACTTCTGTGGTATGCAATCCACATTCCTGACTCCATACTCCTTCATGTGGAATGGAATAGATGGCCGAGTAGACCTACTGTGTAGATGTGATTCGGGGCTTGGAAGGCTAGAGAACAAACACTATACTACGCTTCATTTAATAGATAATGGGTGCTATTGCAGTGCAGACACCTGTCTCTAAACATACAGAAATATCCTCAGTGCCCTGCATTGATAGTGTATTATAGCGAACAGGCAACCGTATTCAATATACAGTCAGTAACAATACAAATGCCTTACTGAGCTGATCACAGTGAGATTAGTGACAGGAAAGGGCAGTGCAGTGTGCAGCATGGCCAAGTAGAAAGGCTCATTATAAACCCGGATGCTATAAATCCTAAATTCTTATTGTGCCTTGTTGCATAATATATGTAAGCAAAAAGACACGAGGGGGGTGGTATATGGCCCAAAATACCACAGCTTAGTTGGTCTTAAGCAAAACTCCAAGGAGCATCCTCCTGAATGCAGATTGGATGATGGCGTGTAATTTGAGATCATATACTGTACCATGGCTATAACATCACATCACCTTTAACTGCTCTAATTGCATTGGTAACCAATTTGTAAGAATTTGCTGTTGTATATTGGCAATTTAGCAATAATCCTCATGCTTTTTGCATAAATATATCCCACAATAAAGTGAATGAAACCTCATTCTAAATACCAGCCTAATGTAGAAGGCTCCTCCAACTGAACGCTAACCTACGTTCTAGAGGCAATGAACGGTGAACATGGCACAATAAACCTCAGACAAGAACAATCCATCCACTAGCTAAAAAAGGAGCCGACTAATGAGATATAGTGAATGACAACTGTTAACGATCCAAGAAAGCCATAAAACGTGCAGAATATCTGTTACACCGGGCAGGCAATTTTGGCTGCTGCAGTTACAGCCACACTATATCATGTTTTGACTAGGTCACGAATGACATGCCACCCAATGCCACCAAGGATAGGCAAATTGAATTGTGATAAATGTGTACGCATACCTTTTAATCTATGGCGTGACACTGTTCTGTACAAAATGCAAATCATCCATGTACCAAAGCAGCGGGGAAGATCAACCGCGTCAACGCAAGGCGACGCGGAAGAACCATACACACGACTCACCACGGCCGCACTGAACTTCACTCTGATCCACATCTGAGCTGCGGTGGTTTAGCCACGGAATACCGCTTCATTCCGATGCAAAACATACACAGATAGTGTACAAGATGCACAATGCGCAAGTACATCACTAAATGTCGTATCTCACCTTTTCACACTGGCGACATTCCTTCTGCGTTTTGGTGTGAAATACAGCCTGCTCTGCGTGCAGCTGGGCACACCTATACTGCAAATCCAATAGATCCAGAGGCAGCGTTGCTGCTTGTCCATGCGAGACAGTGGCGGGTGAACACAGTGGATTCTGAGGGAGATGTGTGGTGTGTACGCTAGGGGGCGTTGGTGTCTAGGCAGTGATGAGCATCTCCACAATTTTGATTCAATCTGTATTGGCACATTATCTTAAGATTATACAGCAGGCATCATTCTTCCCTGTGTTTATAGACACGAGACAAACAGGGGTCTAGCCACCCTTGAGATTCTCGAGAAAGCGAAGTACATTTTAGCGGCAGTATGAGATGAAAAGAGACTGAAAGACGCTGTGAAGGCATGTTGCCTAAATGTCTGATCTTGCTAAATATATTAGGTTTCTAGGGTGCCAGTACATGGTCTTAGTAGCATCCTGCGTAAACATGGCACACAGAAAAACAACATCCTTGTCCCAGAAAACTGGTCAAGAAATGAATCAAAGTGAACAGAGTGATCCATCTCATTAAAGATGTATTATAAACCAGGTAGGTCGAATACTGAATGCCAAGTGGCTTGAACCTGTGTCATATGAGACCGTAAAGCACATGCATGACATTACAATACTGTTCTCCTGAAGTTGGTAAGCAGTCTCTTACAGCAATAAGACACCTGCTCTCTCAGGTTTTTGGCAGACCTGCTGTATCCAGGCATTCTGCAAAGTTTTTGTTATGTCTGAGAACAGCAATTAGCTCTGGTATATTGGCCATAAACCATACCTCTTTTGCCTTACTGCTGAAATATACCACGTGAACTCAACTTTGACCTACCAGCACTTTTGCCGACTGTCACAGGATACCATTTCTCACTCACCCCAAGGCAGCTAAACATACTCTCTTGCTATGCTAAATTTACCCCACAGCCAAGCTCTGTTGTGCTCTGTCCACAGGATAATTTAGTTATGTTACTTATTTGTAAAACTGCGTTGTTGGTGTAGTTTCTATAGAATCAGTGAAGAGTCTTGCTATGTTTCACTACAATGTAACACAATAACATTCTTGAAGATCTGTGTACACTCATTCAATTCACATTAATTTAAAATTCTGTAATAACTTGTGTTTCCATAGAGGGAACTTCTTTGATCCAAAACAAACAACAAAGAGTTCAGTACTCTGATGGAAGTTTGTACAAAACTTGAAGCTGGCGTCTTGGATTTGTATACCAGAGATCTATATTTGCACCCAGAAGGCAGGGAGTGATACTGGTTGCTATGGAGTGCTTGTAATGTCCAAGCCTTCTTTGTCACTGAGGGAATGCTGTCTTTCTCCAAAAACTCGTTTTTATTACCCTGTTTTACTAGCCTGAGGGCCAGACTTGTAAATCAGAGAGCACTAAACGACCCCAGAATTAGAGCTAAGATTGACTGCATAAGGCTTATTATTTGACGTGTGGGTTAATGTACATTAAAGAGTCTCAATTTACATAGAAGGACAAGGCATTGTTAACCTTTAGAGAGGATCCATTCCTAATGCCAAAATGTGTGGCCGTAGTCCAGTGCTTTAAGCTACTGCCTCTGGTGTAACAAAATAAATGTTCACTCTCTACAAAGGCAACACTGTCTTTTTCTTAGGAGAAAAGGACAGAATATTAAAGCGATAATTATGCCTATGTATCTAAGTTACGCATCTCTGGACATTCCTCAGTAGCTTGCTTTACATTTTCCGGTCTTTAAAAGGCTGCTGATCATTGACCTGCTAGTGCTACTATGAACCCATGGAGGGCAGCGTTGTACCAGAAAACACTCACAGCCACAGCAGTTTACATACATTATTAACTGCACAAAACTGGCACCTTTTGCAATTTACACATTTTTAGAGGAGGGCTAGATGAATGAGCCTGTTGAAAAGTGTGGATGATTAGGTTGCGATGATAGGACAGCCAAATTACTCGGTACACTAACTCCCTGACTCTTATAAGGAGTGCCATGGGACATTTAATGACCGCACAGAATCAGGACAGCCGTTTAACATCCTGTTCGAAAACACTGCACTCAATGCAGGGCAATGTTCCATTCACTGTCCTAGAGCAGTGGTTCCCAACCTTTTCAACTTACTGTACCACCGACCGAATTTAGCTCTGCTTGGAGTACCCCTGATGTACCCCCTCATGTTATTTTCACTAGTAAGCCTATGGTGTCATGAGGGTTTTCAAGTACCCCCTGTGGAGAGGACAAGTACCCCCAGGGGTCCTAGTACCCCTGGTTGGGGACCACTGTCCTAGAGCACTGGGATTTTGTCTTTAGACCAGAGGGAAGACTGCCACCTACTGGATGTCCAACACCACCTGCAGCAGCATCTGGGCTCCCCAACAGGGACCAGCCATGTTTAGCTTAAAAGGCAAGTCAGCTGTGGGGTTTGCATTGTGTGTGTGTGACCCTCCTCACTCGCTTTGTTTTTTCTTTTTCAGAAATTGTTATTAGACAACTTGCCTCAGGGAAGACTGAGATTTTAGAATTTTAGGTTAGTGATAACAATTGTTAGTCTCTGTGCACAGCAAAATAACCGCTGAAAGGGATGGACAAGGATAGAGGGGGAGAACCAAGCAACAGTCAAGCACTATGATTTAGCTCATACAAAAGTCATTCAGAGCTTTTCTCCCATTCTTTGTCCTCACACTTTCAGGCGTATGGGACTCTTAAGGCCCATCTGTGTGTATAGACAAAGGACGTGCAGACTGGAGGCTGGAGTGGGCACAGATTTTTTTTTAAAACTCCCTAGGGCCACATTACACTACAGCAGAAAGAGAGATCAAGAAGAGAGAGAGAAAGCACACAAAGATCATAGTTATCATGGATACAAAGATAAGACTTACTAGATTTGAAGAGAAAACAGAAAAATCGAAGTGATGGAATCCTTTTATCATTACCATTATTCCGAAGAAGAATGTGTAATGACCATTTTGTGGTCTGTGAAGACCAAAAAGTGATAAATGTTGGTGGATTATCGCAATATACTCCAGTAACGGATACAGTACTTGACACCTATTTGCTTATAATTATAGTTCAGCCATTTTAGCCGTACAATACCTAAAATGCTTACTATATATATATATATATATATATATATATATATATATATATATATATATAAAATATATATATATATATATATATATATATATATATATATATATATATAAAGAGATAGTAAGCATTTATATATTATATAATATATATATATATATATATATATATATATATATATATATATAGTAAGCATTTTAGGTATATATATTATTTCTTTAGATGTATGAAAGTATTACTCTAACAATCGGTAATATTATTCGAATTATTAACATTTTATATTTTGTTTTTTTGTATAGGATTTGCTGTGCTGCTTTAGGCTACATTATTTATCGATAAACAATCGCCTTTTCAAATAGTACGGCCTAAAGCCTACAATTATGGTCCTTATGATTGCGGACTCGATTAAGCTTTTTTTGTTGAGTCAATAGTGTTTTTTATTTTCTCCACAATTTCCACGTCAACTCTTTCTAAATGTATACGTGCGTGAGCCTGTGCGTATCCCGTGGGACGGATGGGCTGGTTATACAGTACTGCTGTCTGGTCTCGGCTTGTCTGGAGGAACACCTGCCTGATCCGTGGGGAGAGCGTCAGTCCGTCCGCTCCGCGCCGCCCCGGCAAGGACACTGGCCCAGAGTGTCCTGAGTACCTAAGCTCAGGAACGACCTGTTAAAGTTCCGAAAGACAGCTCTGCAAGCGTACAGTCAAAGTATATCGTCATTCACCAAATATGGAGTTTCCACGAGAAACAATCCTTATTTACTACATCACGAATACCCAGTATGTGTGACAGAAAATTACAAGAAAACATACAAATGTATTGATTGGACCAACAGTCATCTGCTACAAAGATATGGTCCAAACTATAGGCTACAAATTCATTACAAACAATATATTTTTCAATTTCTTGTGCATCTGTGATGACACATTAATACAGCGTGCATGACCGTAAACTTAAGAAACTACAATACATTTGTACATTATAAGGCTGTAAAAAGAAACGGATCGTTTCTGTACCCAGCACCCAAACGTTGCCATTCTAATGTGATTAGGCAGACTTCACAAACACATTACAGTAAGCCTATACTTTCGGGGGTTAGTCCTGCAGCTCAACGTCTTTCTGTGTAGAATGTGTAGACATCACATTAACTTAAAAATACACAAAAATATATTTATCAGGTTTTCAATAGGCTACTTTATATGGGCTTGGCTACTGAAAAATGCCACCCTGAAATGTTTAGGACTCTTTGGAAAGCCGGTATTGGCTGTAGTCACGTAAAACAATGTTTAGTTTGTCGTAAACAGCTGAATAAAAATCCGCACAATCGAAAAATCTATTCAGGAAACGGTATTTCACAAATATTGCAATATCCCAATGTCAATAAACCTCTGATGTCCACACAATGATTAAAAAAATGGAAATGTAAACAGTTCATATCTGATCAACAATATTCGTTCTGTTTTCAGATTATAAATAATTGCTACAGGTTATATATTATAAATAACAAACACACGACATAATATAGACAACGTAAATATTGACTCAAAATAAATAATTCACTAGGCCTAATCCACAATAAATAAGTGAAATACAATATACAGCATATCAACAAGTAATTTATGTAAGTGGCACTTGTATTTTCCTCCGATGGTCTCTACAGAAAGGCTTGTAGGTACTACACAACAGCCAAGTCCAGAGAAGTTTGACCACCGCTAATATAAGCTATAGCACTAGCTTTCAATTGTAGGCTTCTAGGTCTTTATGTAGTAGAACGGTCCGAAGTTATTGCAGTCACAGTCACTGCAAATTTGGTTTAAGGTGAATCAGAAGCACGGCATCTATGGGCGACCCAGTTAAGTCTCATCTAGGCCAGATAATGTGGCAACACAATGGACATAATGCAGTTCACCTTTTCCAGCGTCCATGGTAAGTCATCTCTCTCACTGATATGCCCATTCCTGACGTGTGTCCTATGCATCCAGCACATGGTTGAGGTAGGAGATGTAGCAGATCGCGAGCCGGAGGATCTCTATCTTTGACAGCTTCTTGTCAGGGGGAAGTGTAGGGAGAAGTTTCCTCAGTTCCGCGAAAGCAACGTTGAAGGCTTCGACGCGGATGCGCTCTCTCGTGGCGTGCGCGGACCGGTACTTGGCTGTGGCGCGCCGCCGCCTCCTCTTCTCTTCCCTGCTGAGGGAAGGCATGGACAGAGAGCGCGCCTTACCCTCGCCCTCTGCAGGCTCCGCTGGCAGGGGGGCGCACTCCATCTTGATGCCGTTCATCAGAGTCTCTGTGTCGGGCTGCCCCCAAGGCATGTCGGCGTCTGGCTGGTCCTGGCTCAGCATCATTTTCAGGCAGTCCGTTTTCGGATCAAATGATAAACCGCTCTGGGACAAATACAAGGTTCGGTTAGTGACCACAGAGTGGAGGTTGATGCTGTGATTCGGGCGGGGGCAGTGGTAACTTTATTATGACTGGAATTATTAATAGCCTAAAACACTTTTTATCCTATTGTTTTCAAAGTTAGTGTATACATATTTTCTATATTTTGGAAACGGTTGAAAACAAAAACAAAAAACAGTTATCTAGGCATACAATTGTCTCATTTTGTGCATTTTCATCAGTTGTTACAGTGTGGAATGTTTTATTTGTTGAGTTTTGAAAATCCATATCGAAATTGACATTTGGTTGTATAAAGTTCTGCAGTTATTGCTCTTCTATACATTTTTTGGAAGCAATATTCCACAAGCTGCATTTGATTAAATCCGATAGCTGTGAACAGACATCACCTAAACGCCGCAGACATTAAACCATCAGCTGACTTAATTGAAATTAATTATTGGGAGAACAGATTATCCGGAACAGCTGACAGTCTGTATCGCCGACAATTCACATGGTGTATCATTAGATTGCGGTCGTCTGAAGCTAAGACACAAACGTGATATCCTCCGGTGCGTCATATATCAAGACACCATCACCCATCATAACACGTTTTCAGTTTGGACTTAGATTGGTTAACATAAATAACGGTAGAAAACTACATATTTCCGCAATCTAACAATCGATAAATATCTACGTAAACAGCCTATTATAGCCAAAAGGCAGCTTATAAAACTGGTACAGATATTTTATATGCCTGTACCGGATCTTAGTTTTAATTGTAATAATGTTGAAACTCACCGTTAACACTGTTCTGTCAAACTTTATTCAGCAAGGCAGCAACGCTGATGGCACAACTTCCACCGTATAAATTGTAACCTCACAATCAAACATCTCCAACCTTTCTCATCAAAGTTTCAGTTTCAAGCAATACGACATTGAAAGGCGATGCCATCAACGTCTTAAAATAAGACATTACACAATTTTACGCACGTATTAATTAACCAGCAGATGGCAGATGCCTCGGTTTTCATTCGCCTTTTTTCCGAGCATCACATGATTATCTGAGAATAAAGATCTTTTGAAGTGCTGTCTCTTGACCTCTACTTTAGTAAACAGTGGAGGTTGTCGTAAGGACAGGGTGCAATCGCTCGTGGAGAGAGTTTAGCCGAGACTCCTGCTAGCCTGTCTTGTTTTCCCGTGGTATTATTATCATATCAGATGGACTGCACGCCAGGGGCCATTCTTCGAGGGGACCGATTACAGTGAATCCTTCCGCCTCCTCTAGACGTGTCTCTCTTCTGCGCGTGCAGACCCGCTTTGAGCATGCCAGATCATGTGAGAGATAATACGAGAGTTCCCCCCCAATAAAGCCTCGCGGGCGGAGTGACTGCCAGAAGGAATACATGTGGAATAGTATTGTCTGCCTCTTCATTCTTACCCCCCCCCCTCCCCCTTTTCCCCTGTGGGATATATGGACTGCAATAGCAGTGAGAAGCTGACATGTGTATTGGACAGATACCTGTTCTGGAATGGCCCACAGTATTAAAGTAATGCTGTGTGTTTGCATTATGTGTACACCCAAAAGCTTTTCACCAAAACATCAATAACCTCCATTGCTGAATCAACCTGAAACACCTGCTGTCCTCCCCCAACCCGTCACACCGAGCTGACCACCATTAGATCGAAGACAGCCCTCACAGACAAAACTGATTTTGCTAGCACATTTATTGGTGAATAAATTACAAGGTCTGTCTATGGGTCCTAGAATGTCCAGCGTTGGTGGACTGGCCATGATGATGAGAATGAGAGATTTAACAAGCCAGTACTCTCATACATGGTTTTGGTGCAGTAAAAGGAGGAGGGAATATAAAGGTTTGTCACCTCATATGCTATAAAAATGCAGTGTAACGCCTGCTCTGGCCTGTCACATTAATAGGCCTGGGGATAGAAGGATAACATTGATAGAAGGATGTCAGGATGAGACAAAGGGGAGATGGAGTCATGTGTTTTACTGTATATGCAATAAGAAACATAAACAGGTCAACAGCAAGCTCACTAAAGGTTAGTTCGCTATACGTAGACCAATTACCTACATTCATAACACTTCTACCACAGAAGACGTGAAAGACATGCCCCCTTCGCACAGAAACAAACAGGCCGTTAAGTTGAACGGCACAGAGTAGCTGAGAAAGGGTCATATGGTGTCGACCCCCCTCCACCCCAAAGCCAATCAGATTGTATAGGGTTGTCATGGGAATGGGGTGGCCATAGCGGCAGGAGACACATTCAGCCCAAACAAAACTCCCTGTCACAGGGGAGAAGGCTGTGTGGGGGAGTAGGTCAGTGTGTTTTCAACGTGTGTTCCACAGTAAAGCAGCTGTGTACAGTAATTAGCCTGTGGATGGCTGCGCCCCTAACCTTGGGACCAGCAGAAGCTAGACCGAGGAACCGGGCCAGACTGAGGGGTGTCACACAAGGCCACGAGTGAGATGAGGAGGCCAAGGATGGCAGAGGGTGTTTGGAAGGCATTCCTCCGTGTGCTTTCGTGTAATTAGCCGCTTTCTCTGTCAAACCAACCGCTCCCCTTCCCCTACTCAGATACACCTTGTCACCGCGCAGCACAGACGCACACACTCCTCCTTTCCTTTTACTCACCTGGTACGGCAGAACCAGATAAAAACCAACCTGTAACATAGTTTTCTATTCACATGTCCAGATGCTGGATCTTATTTGACCCATTTCATCACAGACACTGTCATTATTTAAGGAAACGTAATGAAAGGGAAATCAACTTTGATATTTTGAAGTGGAAATTATAAACTTTCCCAAACCTGTAGTTACCAGCAGGTTTGTGTTCTCTATATGTGCAGGCAAGTTCCGGCTGCAGCAGGATGATCATATAATAATTGTTACTGTGCAAATAAGGAAACATACATTCACAACAAAGTCCCCTTGTCTCACGTGATATGTCATTTTGTGTGCGATGTAAAGCAAACGTTTCAGTCCCATGCTGTCCTCATGCTGCAGCATTGTATTTGTGAAACAGCATATTCAGCACCTGATCAACCAGACAGGAAGGATAATCACACCTATTGATTTCATATGGTGCTCTTTGAAGAGATGACAAATTGGGAATTTGTTCTGCTGAATCCATAGTCATGGATTATACCAAGCTGGACTCATTCCATAAACAGACGCCCACACCAACTGGTCAACCTATGCCAACTAGTCAGCCTATACCAACTAGTCAGCACACCAACTAGTCAGACTAATCCAACTAGTCAGCACACACCAACTAGTCAGCCTAAACCAACTAGTCAGACTAATCCAACTAGTCAGCACACACCAACTAGTCAGCACACATCAACTGGTCAGCCTATACCAACTAGTCAGACTAATTCATTTAGTCAGCACAAATCAACTAGTCAGCCTATACCAACTAGTCAGACTAATCCATCTAATCAGCACACACCAACTGGTCAGCCTATACCAACTAGTCAGACTAATCCAACTTGTCAGCACACACCAACTAGTCAGCCTATACCAACTAGTCAGACTAATCCAACTTGTCAGCACACACCAACTAGTCAGCCTATACCAACTAGTCAGACTAATCCATCTAGTCAGCACACACCAACTGGTCAGCCTATACCAACTAGTCAGACTAATCCAACTAGTCAGCACACACCTACTAGTCAGCTCACATCAACTAGTCAGCCTTTAACGTTTAGTCAATCTACAATGCAAGTTCAAACACACTACCGTGTACTACATTTTATTTTATGACAAAATTATGGCTGCAGAAATCCTTCGACTTATAATCAATGCTTTGATTCATTCTAGCCTGGTGGTACAATTGAGATCTAGTCATGAGATCCAAACTTGGTTGTTTGTATGTTAAAAGGGCTGCTTGCAGTGTCAATGACATTTTTTTCATTATCAACTGTATCCATGACCTTGGAAAATGAATACATTATTTCAGTTACTAAGCATACTAAAGGGATGTTTTCTTACTGAAGTTAATGAGTTCATTTTAAACAAGTTTGACTGTAATAATATACCCATAAATTAATGACATATTTAAGGTTTACAAAAGATCTTGTAAAAAAAACTACTGCTGATGACCCTTTATTAATTTGTTAACAAACATAGCACACTATCTGTTTCTGTTGTTCGCAGGTTTCTCTCTCCGTTTGGTTGGCATCTGCTATCATCTTTTGTTTCTGTTGGATTGGAATCAGAAGGCATCTAATCAATGAGTTTTGTAACCATGGCTACTGAACCATCAGGAGAGGAGAACCCAAGTAAAAAGGGAGGGATTACAAGAAACATTTAGGGATGAATTGAGAACCAGACTGCTTCACACACGCGCAAAGCTATGCATGAAAGTGTGCCGAGTACACACACTCAACGGGATCATTCACACCCCCCTAATATTATAAATAAATTACAGTGTGCTAAAAATAATTGTGTTAATAATTAATTACGTTCCTGTTTTGGTTAATGCTGAGACTGAGCATTGGGAAGGTGCCTGCAGAAATTAAAATAAATTGTTCTGAGGTTTTTATTTTTATCAATCTATTTTATCCAAATGTGGTTATTCAGGCATTTTCTGAGGTTTTTAGTTCATGGAATACCAGCTTCCTGATATCACAGACCCGTGTGTGTGTGAGGGTGTTGGTTTGATGTTGATGTGTTCTGTTCTCCCATGTACCAAATACACCGGGTGTGATTGTTAAAGTGACAGCTTTTTTTGGAATTTGGCAGGCTCCGCTGACTTCTACATGGTGCTGACCTTTGCTGACAAGGTCCTGAAAAACAAGGTCCTCAATCTGTGGCCTTCAATATCTGTTCAGTCCCCCCAGGGCTGGTGTTTGGGAGACCTAGTTCATGCAGGCTGGCTGTGGTGTTTGGATTGCTGGCAAAAGCAGAGGTTATCAGGGCGCTGAGATCATGGGATCATGGGTTCCATGGGATGGGAATACTTAGAATACTGTGCCTTTAGTGTCAACACAGTATTTTGTACCTATGTAATGATTGAATTCCATTTGAATGTAAAGGGCATATAATAATGTTGACACTGTTTGAAATACAGTGGTTGTGTTTTGTTCACCCCCTGTTTTATTCCACCCCTTGTTTTTTTGAAGATTTTTCGTTTTCATTTTGAGGGTAGGGATTTTTAGTTTTCATTTTGAGGGTAGGGATTTGTTTGGGGCATGACCTGAATTAAATCCATTTCAATTTGGAACACAGCAATATGTGTTTAAGTCCATGGGGGTGAATACATTCAGAGCCACCATTGGTGGTGTGCAACACAATTTGAAGAACGACGCAATTCATCTTATTAATTAAACACTGTGTCTGTGTATTTGAAAGCGATCAATTCCTGCAATATGCAATATCAGTAACCCTAAATAATAATCTATAGGACTAATATTATATTGGCATGTAAGTTTTGAGGCTACACCGTGTGTGTCCAAGGCTACAAAACAAACAAAAACCACAGTGGGTCCTCGGCGATTAGGTCAACAAACGGGGGGTCCTTCACAGGAACTCACCTGAAAACCTCTGCTCCAGAACGGACAACAGTAGAATACACTACACAGCTGTACTATAGTCTTTCTATTGTGTATTCTCCACTAGACCCCTGCAAGATGTTGCCCAAGCTTTCACATACAATCATTCCCACACTGAACAGTAATTAAAACAAAAGCTAGAGAGGAAAAAAAATCAGCTGAAAATCAGTCAGTTTGCAAATGCCTAATTGGTTGAGAGCAGAGTAAATGGAAAAGCAGAGAAGATGCATTCGCTGTGGGCAGAGCACACACCTGGGAGCATCACTGCTGGGAATCCCCTAGTGGGTATGAATGTTCATGAAATGCTACTGTTAGCATCCCCATTAAAAAACATCCACTTCAATTAGCAACGCACACTAAGCAGCTAAATGCTATGGAAATCTCAATGATCTATTGAAATGGGCATCAGACAGAACACCTGTTCCTGGTTAACAGGTTGCATCGGGGGGAAGTGAATGGGTATATCAATGTGACAGGGGTCCCTCTGAAACATTCACAAAGAGCAAGTGATACCTGTAATTGACAAAAAGAGAAATTCCAATTTGCCTTTACCTTTTTTCATCGGAACCCAACCATCTTATCAAGTACATTTAACATACTGTGTATTTTGGTCATTTTTAGACAGCTGGAACACCCTAGGCCACAGTGTGTAGACTGCCATGTTTTTGTATTGGTCTACCCTGGGAAATGATTGCAGAGCGAGGACTGTGGATTAGAGGAGCCTGGCAAAAGGCCCTATAACATGCAAATAATGATTCTGGCTCACCACTTCAACCATGATTCATGTCAGTCACTGTCCCAGTATGTCAAGGCTCACTGCCAGATGATTGAACAATATTACTATCCATCCCCTCTCGGACGGCGTGCTGTAAAACAAAAACGAGTGCCTAACACTTGTATGAGGAAAGAGAAAACAGGAGAAATGTAACCCTAACCCACCTTCTAATCCCCAGCAACACCTCTATGTCCCACCTCCTACCCTGCAACTGCACCACACGGGCAATGGTTAAGTCTGAGTACAGAAATGTAATCAATTTCGGATTTGGATTTAACTGTAAACCTTCTCCAAGTCTGACATTTAGAGCGTGACTCAATTGCCCCAAGCTTAGCCATGAGCTCTCCCTACATGTTCATTTGCTAACTTAGCAGAAAAACAATATTGGAAACACTTTTCCCCCAGAACAAGTAACTATTTAGAAGTAAACCCACCACTCACAGCAGAAGACCTTAAATACATTCTGTCAACAGAACAGCAAGAATGTTTCTTTGTGGGAAAACAGTGAAATGCTTGTAAAGCATAACCATTCATCTGGCCCAAAACACCTTAACAGCCTACAGACAATGTAAAAAGCTGAAACCTTTTAAGTTAAGACAAGTTCAAGATTACTTTTAACTAAACACTGTTAAACTGGGTACAGAAGCAGATTTGCTAGCAAGCAGGGTAGTGAAGCAAAGGCTATACTCTAAATGTAGCGGTAGTGATTCTGTGGTGCCCATGGATCCTCCCCTCCCAACACATTAAAGTAACATGCAATTGAAACGCAACGGGTAAAAGCAAGGAAGCAGTAGATATTAACACCTGTTTATTTAGTTACAGATGTCCCATCACACCCCAGCTTTGATCTGACTGTTGGGTGGGATGCGTTTGCCAAGGTGAGTGCCAACAGTGAGGCCAAAGTCCTCAGACTTGTGCTTCTCCTCAATAACCTCTTTGAGCTGGAAGCCCCGCTCACAATCAAAGCTGTCTGAGGGCGTGAAGGAGAGCGGCATTTCTCCCAGAAGCCCCTGCAGCCGTGTACGCCAGGCCTCCAGCATGGTAGAACGTTCCTCAGAAGAGACGTGATGAGGAGCCCAGAAGATCTGTGGAGCCAGAACCTGGAAGCCACAGTAGTGCAGGATACCATTCTACAAGGGAGCAGAAGTACAGTTCAATTAGTAAAGCTAATTTAGTCTTAGTAACACAATGAAAGCCCAGTCAATACTAGCAATTCTTTTCTCCACCTGCAGTGGCCACAAGGTGATGTTTATGTCTCCATTGATGCCATTGGAACTGAACATGGACTGATGGGATCCAGTAGTGAAAGACAGCATGGCTTTCTTCTCCTTGAGAACAAA
>JACXGJ010009632.1:0-23846 GCA_016801105.1 Esox niger | reverse complement strand
TGTGCTAACAGACAGGCAAATGACAGAGAGGTTATGTATGTGCTAACAGACAGGCAAATGACAGAGAGGTTATGTTTCTATTACAGAATACAGGTTGTCTAGTTGCTGAGGAAACGTCTGTGTGACAATGTGAATAAATTCTGGAGGTGGCGTAGATGGAGAATGACAAGGAGATGGAGGTGTAGAAAGTAAAGGGTGAGCAGGGTGAGACAGAGGGATGAAGATATACAGTTTGAAGAAGTGAGATAGAGGGATGAAAACAGAGATGATGAAGAGTGTGAGATAAGGGGAATTGGAGAAAGCAAAGGAAGGCTATGCCCTCTAGTGGTTTAAAAATAAGGTATACACACACACACACACACAACAGACACACAGAGACACAGAGACAGACAGAGACACAGAGACACAGAGACAGACAGAGAATGCTCTCTCCACTCCTTTCCTGGCTTTCGACCCTACGAGGGGATTTTGTTAGTCACTGTGCATTCATTCTTGTTAATAACAATGACTAATATTGTTACTTGGTCAATAGGGTTTCAAGCTGAGTGTCTGTAAAAGCACTTAGTGACAACTGCTGATGTAAAAGGGCTTAATCACATACATTGGATTGATTGACAGACAGACAGCGTGAGAGACGGAATAGTCAACTTAAAAAAATCTAAAATAGTGATTTTCCAGAAAAAGCCCAGATTTCAGGAAAGCAGATATACAGTATGTTCACTCTATAAGGAAGTGAAGTGAGGGGCCCACTCAGTCGGCATGACAACACTAGACGGGACAAGTATCCAATAGAGCTCCTACATGCTGAATTCTGCAGAATTGTACTTAATATACAAGTCGCTATCCTTTAATTATAAACATCAAGAAAAGAACATTAGCAAAATCTGCATTTACTAACAGAATGCAGTACATGTGGTCACTGTAGGACAGGTGAAGGGGAGACAGAGATGCACTTTCTACTACACTGCCAACATTACACAAAAACCAGACAGCATTTCTATAATAAAATTGAAACACTAGTGCCATCGTTCACCACGCTGTTTGATGAAGAAAATATGCCGGTGCTCTTGGGGGAGGGACACACAGCCCCGCTAGCTGGATGCTTCGTTGGAGAGTGCCACTAAATAAGGGATAACCTGTGACCTGCTTGAACTGTTACCTTTTTTATTATTCGTGCATTTTCGCTTTTATTGTCACAGTTCACTTTGATGTTCCTGTTGTCGCTATATCTTTCAGACAATGCCGATTATTTCTGTCCTTGGTATTGTTGCGTGGTTGGCTATTGTTAGTGTTCCCCTAGTTTCCGCAATAGGATTGTAATGGCGGTTACTGTTTATTCTCAATTCTTGCTCACTTTGAGCATTTTGTTATTGCTGAATATTTCTGACAATGCTGGTTATTGTTGTTCTTGTCTCATTCTGAATGGTGTTGTTACTGTGTTGTCTCCTGTTGTTACTGTACCTCTAGCTTGGGCAAAATGGTTGTAATAACTGTCATGCTAATAAAGCTGAATTAATTTGAATAGAAGGAGGATTTAGACAGAGAGAGCGAGTGTGAGAGAAAGAGTGAGAGAGAGACAGAGTGCGAGACATCTGGTTTAGACTGGCCACAACAGACAGAACATCTGGTTTAGACAGGCCACAACAGACAGAACATCTGGTTTAGACAGGCCACAACAGACAGAACATCTGGTTTAGACAGGCCACAACGGAGAGAACATCTGGTTTAGCCAGGCATCAAGAGACAGAATATCTGGTTTAGACAGGCCACAAAAGACAGAACATCTGGTTTAGACAGGCCACAACCGACAGAACCTCTGGTTTAGACAGGCATCAACAGACCATCTGGTTTACACTCTCCCTCTGTGCGCGTATCTGTCTGACACCTGTACTGGCCGTGTGATGACAGTGTAAAAGTCATGTTGGAAGAGTTGATGATGGTGCTCAACAATATTCCCACTCAGCCGAAGGACTTTGTGATTCCAAAGGAGGCCTACTTTATCCCAGCCTGAGGGCCTCTAGACTCCTGAGATCTTTCCAGCTACCCCAGTAATCTGTGTGTGTGTGTTTGTTCACAGAAAGAGAGAGAATTGATGTGACTAACATCAAATATAGCAGCTGCATTATCAGCTCCGCCATCAAACCTGGAATGGAAATGCTGTGCGAGGAAGGGGAGATGTAAACAGAGATGAAGGACTGCTTACTTTTATCTCCAAACAGATAACAGCAGGTAGAACTCAGGGTAACTGATTGCTATCAGTTGCTACAGATCGTGATTTGTGAAAGTTACTGGCTTGGAGATAAAACTGTCTGAAATGCCTGCGAAAATGACACAGCAACATCGGAACCGGCCCGCTGGGATGACAGTACACCATAAACAATGGGCGCCAGCCCGCTGGGATGACAGAACAACATAAACAATCGACACCCGGCCCGCTGACAGTGTGTCATTACCACCAGCAAAACCAGACCCTGTCAGACCCTGTCAGACCCTGTCATCCAAGGGGACATTTTTCCCTGGACAGGGTTTCTATTGGATGTCACTGCTTTAGACAATAGTTTTTTTTCTCTGGACAGGGTTTCTATTGGATGTCACTGCTTTAGACAATAGTTTTTTTTTCTCTGGACAGGGTTTCTATTGGATGTCACTGCTTAGACAATAGTTTTTTTTCTCTGGACAGGGTTTCTATTGGATGTCACTGCTTTAGACAAGAGGTATTTTTTTCTCTGGACAGGGTTTCTATTGGATGTCACTGCTTTAGAGAAGTGGTATTTTTTTCTCTGGACAGGGTTTCTATTGGATGTCACTGCTTTAGACAAGAGGTATTTTTTTCTCTGGACAGGGTTTCTATTGGATGTCACTGCTTTAGACAAGAGGTTATTTTTCTCTGGACAAGGTTTCTATTGGATGTCACTGCTTTGGACAAGAGGTTATTTTTCACTGGACAGGGTTTCTATTGGATGTCGCTGCTTTAGACAATCGTTTTTTTCTCTCTGGACAGGGTTACTATCGAGCTGTCCAAAGGAGCCCTGAGCTCGGTTCACAATGGCAGGTCGTGTTGGACAGGACCTACCCGGGGGGTTGGGGACTGAACGGGGGCTAAAACAGAACGAGCCACTCAGACACAGCATGAGAGGGGATATGTGTTCGTTTGAGGTAGTCATTTGGGATAATTACTAGGCCCTTGTACAGCTGGCTGTGTTGCTCACATCCTCTAGCTTGTTCCGGATATTTGCTGTGCACACAGCAGCACACAATGGAATCACTGGAGATTCAGTTCCATCAGTAGCACATCAACACCTGTCTGTTGGCATCTGGGCGTTTTATTTTAGTCCCACCGATTAAAAAGACAGTGCAGATGAAAGGACACAAGACATGATTCCTGCTGTTTGACAAATAGAGTTATTGAGTCTGTACCAGTGGTTTTCTGCTGGTTTTCTGAAGGTGAATTAAATACTTCCATTGGCTGAGCACCTTCCTAACTTGTGAAGTTCGCTCCAAAGGTTGCTGAACAACACCCGACCAACCACTCCTGGCAATGAAAAGAAGGTGCGTACTATAATCAATACTATAAAGCGTACTTTAATCAGTATGAAACTGATTTTGGTCAGATCAATAAAAATTACAACACAGGCATTTTCGATCGATGTTTACATAAGGACAAATGGTCTACTGCACTGCAGTGGTTTTTTTTGGGATGTCTGCAGACCAGATTTGATTATTTTCAAGAAACTGCAAAGTTATTTGAGTAGAGAGATTAGACAAGCCATTCCTCTCTCCAAAACAAACAAAAAAACACTGCCCTCCTCAATAAAAAAAAACCCACTTGGCATCTTGGCACTGTCTACCACAGCTGGCCTGCAGCGAAATTAAAGCAAGTAATGTCAATCTGGGCATTAATGGAGCGATGGTCTGTGACAGCGGCAAGGTGTCAGACTGCTTTAACACTTGGTTCTTTACATTAGCGATTAAAGCTTCTGGGGAGTTGCCTAATACCCTTGTGCTAAACAGTGGTCATGAACAGAACATCTTCTCCCAGCAGGGGGTGCTAGCCAACTCCTTTTACCTCACCAAAGTTTCCCAAAGCACCTCACCTAAGAGGTTATCCGAGTTGAAATTCACTCTGTATTGTCTATATTATAAATCTCTCTAGCAAGAAAAGGAGGACACCAAAACATACATTCTGTCTATTCTGGGAGTCCTCTACAAAGTCATGGAGAAGATCATCTCCAAGCAAACTAAAAAGTGCTAGGTCTCATTCAACCAACACAAGTTGATAGTTTTTGTCCGACAACACTAGGAAAGAGATTGATTAAGGTCCAATACGTGGCATGCAGTTATCGGACCTTCAGAAAGCTCTTGATCCAGCTAACCAGAACCTTAACAGCTCGGAGCCCTAGTGGTCAGCAGAGTCAGTAGCAGAGTGGTTCTGGTTGGACCTGCCAGGGTGGCAGCAGTGAGCCAACGGCACCATGATTGAGACCAGGTTAATCAGATGTGGAGCGCCGCACGGGAATGTTTCAGGACCCCTATTGTCATACGTCAACGACATGAAATATGCTTGTTCCTTTCGGAGGTTTTAAATGCAGATGATTCAGCATTTTGGTCTCAGATAACCATAAAATGATGGCAGAGGGCCAGCTCGATGCAAACCTCAAATGATCAGCACGGATTGTACTGACTGTCTCAAAACAAATGATTACAAGCTTTATTTGGGGGAAACTCAGACTAGAGTCAGACTACAATGGGTAGCTCTACAGGCTTCTTGGTTTTGGGTCAAAGCAATTACAGTCAAGAACTGCATTAGGAACCAACTGGAGTCTGTATAAATGTATACGTTTCGCCATAAGCCACACTGTGAAAAAGGTCACCTTGAAAACACATGCAACAGTTTTAGTGCAACAATAACTGTGATGAGGCTTGCAGCACTTGATATGTTAACCAGGTTAACCCTAAAAGTTCTCTGGCCAGTGTTGTAAATAAGAATGTGCTGTTAGCATACCTGGTCAAATAATGGATGTACAAACCAACAACAGGTGAGTTTGACCCAAAACATTCTTTATGCCTCCCTGTATTTAAAAAGCTAGTGTACAATACGGTACTTCCCCTCTTACACCAAGAGAGGCAGAGCCATGTTTATTTGCAGGGCTACTGTTCAGAATGCACAGGTTTCGAGATTTTCAACGGGCGGTAAGATCTGCATTATCTTCTTTTTGTTCATTTTCTTTCCGATGTTTTCAGTTCTTATGACTGCCTTTTCCGTAGCGAAATTACCTCAGGCTCTGAAGTGGTTTCCAACGTGCCATCAGTCAGAGATACGTGGAGCTATAATTACCTTGCTTTGTGTTGGTGCATAGCTGCAGTAATGCAACGTTCCCAATCACTCAATGCATCGTTTGCTGCTCTAACCTCTTCACTGGTTCCACCCAGTGGTTCTCTTTCTCTCAGTTATTCTGTCTCTCGCTGTCTTTCTTTCTTTCACTCTCTGTGTTTCTATGTCTCTCACTGTCTTTCTCTCACCATCTCTGTCTCTCTCTTTCACTCTCAGTCTCTCTGCCTGTCTCTCTGCCTATCTGTCTGTATGCATCCATTTTTCTATGGCTTAGAATACTTGTCTGCGCCAATGTTACAGTGACTAACTCCCTCAGGCCTCCAGCAAGCTTTCATCCCACGGTTCTTCCAGCCAGAACTCTCCAAATGCAGACACCTAATATCCCATTTCCCCTCACAGCAACTACTACATTTATATTTCTCATTCTCCAACAGAAGTCCATGCCAAAACCATAATTCAGGGCAGTCATTGTTTTAGATGGCACCGTAACAAATATACAGTGCACTCCTTTTGATAGACCCACGGTAGCAGTGGTGTAGGGAATAGGCCGCAATGTAGGGAATAGGGATCCACTAGGGCGCTATTTAGGAAACAGGGTTCCATTAGGGATGCAACTGCACACGTATCCGTACCGTCCACGTTGTGATCCGAATTAATATAGTCTAGCTTTAACCACACACGTAACTTTTTTGTGTGCGGAACTAAAATTCGAAACTCAGGGTTTCCCTCCAGGGGTAGGTCTCGGAGCTGCAACCTAGCAACTGAAGTAGCCTAGAACATGTAACGAAGCGTTTTAAATAAATATGGCGAACACAAACGACAAGCCAGAGCTTGAGGGCACTCCCGTATCATTCAAGTCAGCCTTTTGGGAAAATAAGGTATTTCCAGGTAGGATTTATTCAGTTTAAAAAAAAGTTTGTCCCCTGTTGTTTACGCTGATGAGGCCCTCTAAAGGAATGTTCACACTGCACCTTAGCATAGGGCCAAGCGCCTCCTAAGGCCTGGGCTAAGCAAGTTTTCATACTTACATATTTTGAAATGCGCTAGTACCACCCTTAGCCTGGGTCTAGCTGGCCTTGCTCCGGAGCGGGGTTAGCAACGACTTTTCAGTGCTAGCCCCAGAAACACGGTGCCAAAATAACCAGTGTGAAACTTTCCCTTAATTTACATATGCTTGTCTTTACTAACAACCGCGTCTGTTTTGGTCCTTTCACTCATTTTGCACATTTGTGTCTTGTCATTGTACCTGCCAAATCTTAGGGAAGTAGTTATTGCAGCAAATAAGTCGAAAGGTTGACTCACGTTTTCTTCTTTCTTTGCATAGTTTAACAAAGTTGGCCAAGCACATACCGACAGGGTGTGCAATGTCAAGTCGTTAATTAAATCGCAGTAGCGTAATATTGATCATTTGTAAGCGACGTCGCATGCGAGAGAGAACGTAACATTTGTAGTTTATCATAGATCGTAAAATGGTATTGTGTAATTTATCCGTTAGCCCAGGGCTTAGCAATACAATTTTGAATCCTTAGCCTAGGGTTAAACTTTAGCCCAGGGTTAATAAACTCTTGTGTAAACACAGGCTATGCTTGCCCGGGGCCAGTCGTTATCCCAGGGCTTAGAACAATGCAGTGTGAAAACGCCTTACGAGCTGTTTAGCGACACAGACAGTTCAGTGCAAGTGAAATGTCAATTTACAAAAATGTCTAGACAATTCTGTTTCAGCTATCCCGTTCCAGCCTATCGATGCAGGTTTTTCTACTTGATTTATTTCGTGAACGTGCATTGTACCTGTGTGATTTTATATTGCAATGAGTACGGGAGTGAAGTTCGCTTACTGTAAGAAACAATAATGGCTGCTAGAGACCAGGATGACAAACTGCCAATTCCCCCATTGTCTACTACAGCATACTACAAAATCTGCAAAGAAGCGAAAGAAGACTTAGACTAGCTCTCTATAGCTAACAACTTGGATCCTTAAGCTAACGTTAGCATAGCTAACGATAACATTGAAATCTGAGTTAGCAGTTTTTTGGAACAGATACATCTATATTTTGCATATTATTATTCGTGATTGGTGAGAATATGGTTCCATTATATTGCTTTGTTGGGAATAGGGTTCCATCAGGACAATATGTAGGAAATGGGGTTCCGTTAGGGTGTTATGTATGAAATAGTGTGCCATGAAAGAACATTTAAAAGGCAGAGAAAGTGTGACAGAGGGATAAAGAGTGAGAGAATCATAGCCAGGGAGGGAGGGAGGGAGAGGGGTGGTGTGTGAGACAGGTTGCGTTAGGAGATAATCAGAGAAAAGGAGTGCAAGACAGGGTGAGAGTGACAGAGACAATGTCAGAGAGTTGGAGGGGTTACAGGAACATAATGGTGTCATCCACCGAATTAAAAAGAGTCACACGAAGAAGGGACACATGGGGAATGATTATATGGTATGTATCTAAACTAATTCATTAACTGAATTGATCAAGAGAGAAAGAGCTTGAGAGAGAGAGAGTGTGTGAGTGAGAGACAGGGAGAGAGGGAGAATGAGTGAGAGAAAGGGGGACAGAAAAAGAGAGGGAGTGCGAGATGTGTTTAAGCCTAATATGTCCTACCAAGGGACCAGGAGAAATGTGCACACTTTCATTACTAGCCAAATTGGAACTGAGCTGGTTAGAGCATCTCTAACAGAGCCTCTTAAAACCTCTTAACACGCGTGGGCTGTGAACGTAGTCCCGACTCTACAGACACAGAGAGCACTGCGTGACAGTAGAGAGAGTATGTTTTTCAGATACCCAGCTATGCAGACTTTTGTACTGAAGTGCGTTGTTCTGGACAATTCCTGTGTAGGCCGTTAATGGGAACTACGACAGCGTGTTTGTATAAGTGGTCACGAGGCTCTCAGCGACAAGATCACAATCATTAACTGGATATAAGACTTGCTTCTATATCATTAGCGTCTCAGTGCGGTGTGAACAGGTTAACCCCTTGCTCACAACTCGTCAGCATTAAACTCAAAGGAGTATAGAACAAAGAGGAGACTACACGTTCACTACAGAAATAACAGGGATTTGGCATTGCAGGGAGTTCTACTGGCGTAGCCCTTGTCACCAAAAGACCTACTGTCTCCTGTTGCTGGCTTTGGGTGCCTCTTTGTTATTCATGTTGGAGTCCTTTGCTACAAACTACTAATTGACGAGTTTGTCTAGATTGACAAGATCAGTCTGCATCCTGAACGTCTCCCTCTGTTAAGTGTAATGCTCTGTGGGCCCAGGCTGAAGTCACAGTCTATAGGGAACGTGGTGCCATCGGACCAGAGCTGGAGGGCAAACCATCACGCAGTCCGATCACAGCTGACAGACTGAGCTTCTGCCCAAGTAAAGGAGGGGGATGGAGAGAGAAGAGACTGGGCCGAGAGAGCAAGACACAGGGGAGAGAGAAATTGAGGGAAAGAACAAAATTATTCCATTATTGAGTAGCCTACAGGAAAATAGGATGAGAGGAGAGCCAACATTTCAGGAGTCTTTTTCAAATGCATCCTGAAATTTGGACCTAAGTGAAGGACTCACTTTAACACTATAGAAGGGTTAGTGATGTTTGGTGGAAGCGTGTCTGCCTGTGTGTCTGTATGCCTGTCTGTGTTACAAACTGTCTGCTTGCGTGTGTCTGTGTGTTTACATGTGAGTGAGGAAGCGGGATCGAGAGGGAGACAGATAAGGTAAAGGTGGGTGCAGTTAAACAAGTAGAAATACAGATGAATTATGAGCGGTACTTATAAAACTAGAGGTGCGAAACAGAGGGAAGTATGGACATGTAAACAGAGACAGAGCAGGTAGCCTGGAGATGTAGGACGAGAGACAAACAGAATGAGAGAATTCCAACTGGATAAGAGAGACAGGAGCAGGTAGCCTGGAGATGTGGGACGAGAGACAAACAGAATGAGAGAATTCCAGCTGGATAAGAGAGACAGGAGCAGGTGGGAGATGCACGTGGGGGGTAGAGCTGATATCGTCATGTGTACTGCCGGAACACCTGGACAGAGCTTGGTCCTGTGCAGTAACCACGGCTACATCTATGTAGGTCGGATTCCCTCATACCCTGTCCCTCAAATACCCGACCCTCAAATACCCTGTCCCCTCTATGTATCTAAAATATCCTGTCCCCTCTATCTCACTCAGATACTGTGTCCCCTCAAAATCCCTCAGATATGTCCTGTTGTGACAAACCCAAATCCTTCAAGTGTGACAAAGTTCCACAAATCTCATTGTGGCAAATTCTGATACATCTATATATCATTGTGACAAACCTTGATACATCCACCTATCATTGTAACAAACCTAAATAAGTACATCTCTGTTTGTGACAAACCTCGATACGTCCATCTCTCATTGTGACAAACCTCGATACGTCCATCTCTCATTGTGACAAACCTCGATACGTCCATCTCTCATTGTGACAAACCTCGATACGTCCATCTCTCACTGTGACAAACCTCGATACGTCCATCTCTCACTGTGACAAACCTCGATACGTCCATCTCTCACATTGACAAACCTCGATACGTCCATCTCTCATTGTGACAAACCTCGATACGTCCATCTCTCATTGTGACAAACCTCGATACGTCCATCTCTCACAGTGACAAACCTCGATACGTCCATCTCGCACAGTGACAAACCTCGATACGTCCATCTCTCACAGTGACAAAACACCTGTAACAGCAAGCCCCTCATCACGTACCATATCATATACGCTACACTGTCTGACTAGGATCAGGTACAAGGTCAGCAGTAGTGTCATGCTTAACGTCAGAAGACACAACAGCATGAGCTGGCAGCATCAGAAGACTTCTGTGCCATCGAATGAGGCCACGGGGCAAATCTGCTCCTCGTTTCACACTGAAACATTTTTGTGAGTCTTGCACATCCAATGAAGATGAACTATCTATAATTCAATCAGGGATCATGATACATTCCCAGATACCGTGTGGTGCATGAAGTTAATGGCCACAGTTGGGAATGTAAGGGGGTAGAGTGAGCTGAACATGTATCCTATTCCAAATGTTAGAACTAAAGTCCACAGGGTTTTAGAGAAGCACAGGGAATACTTTAAAAAATATCATTTTAATTCCACCTAACCATTTTGCTTCTCCCTACGTACAGTAAAGCCTACTTGTTTCTTCCATACCACAATCACTAACATTCTATATCTCAGGAGGCTTGGCGCGAAATCAGAGAGAAGAAATGGAGGAAGACAAAGGGAAGACAGGACAGCCACCACTGTCCACAGAGGGGATAGAAACAAGGCCAGGCCTCTTGCTGAGAGGGAAGAGCACACACTGGCACACCCGCTGTTACAGCCATGCTAGCCCGTTGTGCTAAAGAACTGAAAACTGTCATCGGCCGCAGAACACGGTTTATTACACGCTGCTTTGTTGACAGTGAAGTCCTCAGAAAGTAACAAAACAACAAACGTCATAGTAGAAGTAGGGAATGATTGACATAGGGGTGGCCAATCCGTCTTGTTGGCAGACTTTATTGTGTATTTACAGCTGCAGGAGGGGTACAGAGGTTCATCCAGTGACCTCTCTTACCTGTTTCCAATATTGCTGGAGGCTGGAGCACAGAACACTGAGAACAGACTGATTGCAGACAAACCGCTAAATAATCAATGAGTGTGTCAGAGTCATTTAACCACGCCACTCAGCCAACCCTGCTGTGTTCTTTGTCTCCCTCTTTCTCTCCACACCCTTTTCCTTTCTTGCTTGTCGTGTACCACTTTAGGCAACTCTCACTTTCTTTTAGATAAGACATAAACACAAAAAACACACGCGCGCACACACACACGCACGCACGCGAGCAAACGCACAAAGCATCTTGCTCCTCACCATGGCGGTAAATCAAAAGCTGTGCCTCAACAACCTCGATTAACAAACTCTGGAGTTGGTCAGGTGTAGAAACTCTCCCTCCTTTCCCCTCTGTCTTCCCCACTCTCATTCTCTCCCTCTCGTTGATCTATGGTAAGTATAGGTCTGCTATGCTTTGCGGGTTGGTATTTCACACTCCATGTATTTCTGTGCCCCTCATTTGTAGACACTGGGCTGAAGGACTGCAGTGCTGTGTTTGGCTCGGTTTTTCATGGACAGAGCTGGTCTTTTTCCTTTATTCTCACCTTCTCTCAAACTCAGTGTCAATATAAAGGGCTTTATTGGTATGAGAAAATGTGTTTACCATGCCAAATCAAGTGGGTGATAAAAAAATATAATTTACAAAATTGAAGAAAAAACTATTGTATGAAGTAAACATTAAAACAGATAGTGTATTGACATTTTAAACAGCATTGTAATATATAACAGTAAAAAAAATGAATAACAATATATAAAAAGGCAAATACTGGCAGTTTATAGTGTTATTCATTCCACTGCAGTTATCTTATGACAATGGGTCCCAATAATTGACACTTAATTAGTTTTGGGTCTGTATGATCTGATACGTTTCCAATTTGGTCATACAAGCAGCTTGGTTTCCACCTCATTGTGTAGACTGTACACATTCTGTCTTCTCAAGAGCCAGGTCTGCCTATGGCTGCCTCTCACCAAGTCTCTAAATACGCTAGTCAAGGTTTTCCCTGACATAGCATCAGTCACGCTGGTCCAGCATTCTTCCACTGTGTACTATCTGTTAAGGTCAAGGTAGCGTCCCGTTTCTTGATTAGTTAATTCCAGTGTGTCAATTAACTAATTGACACACTGGAAACTGCAATGTAGCCTACTTCTAAACCCCCTCAAAATGCCATGACCCACAACGTGCCTTCACCGTGGCGATAACGACCGCCAGGACTTCAGGTTAGGAGTTAAACGGGTAGACCCGTCTGCAGTATGTCAGCGGTCTTTTTGTGGGTGATCTCAGCCTCTGCACACACTGCAACTAAACCATTGACCAACTCCTGGCTTGCCTCTCTGGACTTCATCCATAACCTTAACATGGCATTGCAGTTTGAATGGGGCAGGTGCTTTCATTTTCTGATCACCTGTGTGTGTGTGTCTGGTTTGATGCAGCTTTCTTTTCATGCCCAGTTGACAATAGCTGGCTAAACGTAGAAGGACCTCACTCTACAGATGTATTGCTCTGCTCAAAACGTTGTCGTTAATGTAGATCTTTTGAAGGTTTTGGCAGATACCCCTCTCTCAGTCGAAGGTCGTTTTGGCATTTCTTTTCACATCATAGACAGTGAGTCACAACATGTTCCACATGGGGGTTCATGTGACACTGCCAACCAACCACACACACACACACACACACACACACACACACACACACACAGCAGGCAGAAGCCAAAGTTCTTAAGCATATTTGGTACCTTTAATAGGCAAAACACAATGGTGATACATCATATTACTTTCTTAATATTATGTGGCTATATTAAAATTATATTTATATATTATAATACTCTTTTATAATTATTTTATTTCAATGAATTCCAAGTTTGTCTTAATTCTGTTATTCCATCCATGATCTCCACATCGTAGAGATAATAGAACATAATACCTTTTACAGTGTGCCAATTATAGTTTACTCAAAAACAAATCCATCAAACCTGTCTGTGTTTAGTGCACATATCTGTTTATTGTTGTTTACTGTTTTTAGTGGATATATTTCATATTGTACAAAAAGTGATTTGTTCATGGGTCTTTATAAAGTAAAGTAAGTATAGGTCCCACTAATACCGTAGACACTAACACACACCAGTATGTCTTGGTTTTAAGAGTAGAGTCTGTGCCCTGATGGAGGTACTGATTACCTATTGGCTGTTGAGTGGGGTAATCAGATCCTAAGTTACTTATTTTCCTCTCTTGTGTGTGTGCTCTCTGTAAAAGGCTAACTCATTTTATTCCTGCTCAGGACTGAGGAAGGGATGATTACAGAGGGATGATTACAGAGGAAGGGATGACTGAAACACCGCTCTGAATGAGGTCTGATTGATGACACCAGGGAGATCATTTCAGTGTGGCTGAAAAATAACCCTGGCCATTCCAGTGACAGCTTACAATGCTGCACAGATAGCACATAGAAGGTTGCTCTGCTGAGCTCTCTCACAGACACCACAGACCACCTAATCTCTGCTGACCTACACAGATACCACAGACCACCTAATCTCTGCTGATCTCCTACACAGATACCACAGACCACCTAATCTCTGTTGACCTCCTACACAGATACCACAGACCACCCAACCTCTGTTGATCTTGATCACAGATAATCTCACCTGTATTGATCTCTCTTCCAGATATTACAGACCAGCAGGCTATCTAGATACCACAGACCAGACAGAATCTGCTGATCTCTCTCACAGAGACCACAGACCAGACAGCATCTGCTGATCTCTCTCACAGAGACCACAGACCAGACAGCCTCTGCTGATCTCTCTCACAGAGACCACAGGCCAGACAGCATCTGCTAATCTCTCTCACAGAAACCACAGGCCAGACAGCATCTGCTAATCTCTCTCACAGAGACCACGGGCCAGACAGCATCTGCTAATCTCTCTCACAGAGACCACGGGCCAGACAGCATCTGCTAATCTCTCTCACAGAGACCACGGGCCAGACAGCATCTGCTAATCTCTCTCACAGAGACCACAGGCTTTCTTATTTCTGTCTCTGTTGGTCTGTCTGTCGTTGTCCCACCTCTCTGTCCCTCCACCCCTCTCTTTCCCTCAATACTGAAGGTCAGTAGCAGAGATGGATTCTGCGTCGTCAGCAGAACTTAGTGGACCTGTGCTAGCCTGGTTACACTTCAGTACAGAGAAAGAGTCCCCTAGCGATTTATGTTCATTGGGTCGTTCCACTGGATTTCATTACAGTTTGGCTCACTCTTAATTCTTCTGAACGCATCTTATTTTTGTAACTTGTGTTTGTACAATGTCCATTCTTGTCTCCACAACTGGTTTTGGCATTTGACGGGCAGATTGGGGTCCATGTCAGCTGGGGATGGACACAAATAGCACATGATGTCAGACGCGCTGGGTCAATTCGGTTACTTTGTTTGCGATAGAGGTCATGGGCATCATTAACAAAAATTGATTCTCACCAAACTGACCTATTGCATTTGAGAAAATAACGGTTTGAGAAGGATGACTACAGCTGTGGATTTGATGGCAGGACTGTATTGAAGCGTAAGAATGCAGAAAGAAGAATGAAAGACGTGTTTCATGTAAAGACTGAACCAACATCAGCTAGATGAACAGCACCATTAAACACATGGTGACTGACATGTATTAACATGTAACTGTGCCCTGCAGGACCGCAGAATCACACCCAAAGGTCAGAGATCATATGTAAACACACACCCACACGCACATAGATGCACACACACTTCATTGAAAGCTAATTTGCAGGGGTGTAGAGCATGACGCCAGGGTTATGGGTTCTATCCCCACAAGCGCGGAAAAGGAATGTATGAAAACGCATGCACTCACTATGGTAATTCATTATGGATAAGAGAGGCGGCTAAATTACTTAAATGTAAATGTCCTGCCCATTCTGAAATATCCATGCGGCTGGAACAACTGTGCCTGGAGACAGTAATGACTTTGGTCTAAGTCCCAAATGATTTTATAGTGCACTTGTACCATTAGGCTCTGGCCAAAAGTAGTGCCCTATAAAGCCGGTGATGAACTGTTCGGCTAGTTCTTTGAAATCCATTGGTTTAGCAACACATCCACACACATCCACATCGTTGAAACATGAATGATCCTTGATTGGACTCCAATAACACTATATTAGTGCTCCCCAGATCAACAGTTACTGTGGCAGCTTCTGTGGTCATAGCCCAAGGCCCAAACTGAACCATATTCCCTTCATAGGGTACTGCTTCTGACCAGAGATCTAGAGAGAATTGGGTGCCTTTTTTGGGACACATCACTGTTCTTTGAAGTATGCCGAAAACCAAACCATTACAACTGTGTGTTGTACAGACTTGAAACGGGGGCAAACTGAGCATGGTTAAATATTTAATCACAGGCAGGATGATGTGAGACCAGGCTAGAGAATGAATTGAGACAGATATAGAGGGAGAAAAGACCGAGATATAGGCAGACATGGAGTGGGAGATAGGGCTCGACAGAGCGAGGGAGAGGGCTTGAGGGTGATGAGAGAGAAAGAGACAGAGTGAGATGGCTGGAGAGAGCAAAAGAGAGGAATAGAAATATAGAGAGAGTTATGGAGAGAAAGAGAGAGAGAGAGTGGGTGGGAATAGGCTGTACTTGTTAGTAAATGGACAACTGTGCAGTTCAGCTAAAGGTGGTCTATTCACAGCCAACACGTTTCAAAGAGGGAACAAAAATGCCAATTGAATGAAAGTAGGGAACTGTTACAGAAACAGTCAGTAGGTCAGTCATTTAGAACAGGGAGTTGCAGTTAACCATATATTGGCTTATATTTTCTTATGACTCATCGCAGAACCACTGATGATACTTTAGTGTTAATTTACATTGCTCTGAAGCGACAGTAATGTATGTGTGTAAAGCAGAAAGCCTGGGGATATCTCCCTTCTTGGGCTGGAACTCAGCAGTAATTACCCAACTATATGACCATGTTATGTTCAGTCTGAAGAGGCACAGTGCCATATGATATGTAACTGCTGTCTATTCCCCTGGCCCTTGGTCAGGGCAACTCGCTGTAGTCCCACGCCAGGCTCAGGGAGAGATGGAGGACGGTTCACGTTTAAACTCACAGTTGGTTTGTGCCGGATGTCATTCATTTAAATAGGGACGTATCCATGGAAGTGTAATCACAAGACTATCACATCGTATGACTTGCTTTTTGGTTTGGTTTGGAGCGGTGAGAACGTGGAGTAGGGAAATATGACGAGATGTATATGGGACATAAGACAGGTGAAAGGAAGGGAAGCAAGGATGGCAGAAAAAGAAGAAAATATCTTGAAGGAGAGAGCAGGAAGAAAGAAAATAGAGATGGAAAGAGTGCAATAAAGGAGGAAACAGTGAAAAGGGAAGCGCCCGAGGTGTGGGATCTTGTTTAGAGACAAATTTGCAGTGCGGAGGCAGGAATCGACAGGAAGCCAGAGAAGACAGCATTAGAGTTGCCCTGGCCCCATTAATTAGCTTTTAAATATCAGAGCAACGGAGTGCAAACGCATTAGGCTGTGTGTGTGTGTGTGTGTGTTTTGGATGGCTGTATGTTTTTGGGTGTGTGGCTGTGTGTTTCTGTGTGGCAGTATGTCTTTTTGTATGGCTGTGTGTGTTTCTGTGTGGCAGTATGTCTTTTTGTATGGCTGTGTGTGTCGCTGTGTGTTTCTGTGTGGCAGTATGTCTTTTTGTATGGCTGTGTGTGTCGCTGTGTGTTTCTGTGTGGCAGTATGTCTTTTTGTATGGCTGTGTGTGTCGCTGTGTGTTTCTGTGTGGCGGTATGTCTTTTTGTATGGCTGTGTGTGTTTCTGTGTGGCAGTATGTCTTTTTGTATGGCTGTGTGTGTTTCTGTGTGTCGCTGTGTGTGCTACTGTATGGCTGTGAATGTTTCTGTGCTTGGTGTGTGTGTGGCCGTATGTCTTTTTGTATGGCTGTGTGTGTTTCTGTATGTGGCTTTGTCTGTTTCTGTGCTTGGTGTGTGTGGCCGTGTGTGTTTTTGTATGGCTGTGTGTTTTTCTGTGTTTGGTGACATTGTCTTGTAAATGACATGACTAAATATAGTCCTTGTAAACAACAGACAAACACTTGAGACAATCCAACAATATACAGTTCTCTCCTGGGACTGTTTGATCCCAAGTAGACACCTTTCTCTCAAGCTGAAGGGGGAATAAATGCATTATTACAGATTGTTTGTAGAAAGCAGTTCCTTTGGCACACACACACACGCACACTCCTGTACGGCCACTCCATAATAAAGAACTTGTTCCAGCAGAGTTTAACACGGTTTGTAATTTGATGGAGCTGTTAAATGTTATTCAGCTTGACTGGCCAATCAGTCAACAAAAAATGTGTCACGGCAGTTGCCCAAAACCCACCCTTTTCCTACTATACACTACATTGAGATTTTCTATTAGTCTACTTTGGATAACAAAACACGCAGGCCAGTGAAAAGCTAAATCCTTTAATATGAAGATGCTGCAGAAAAAGCACCATAAACCATTACCACTAATCTTTATTCCATATGGATTTTTCTGTCTTGACCACAGTTGGTGGTTGCCTCGCCAGATACCAATATTTGAACTGTGTGTGTGTGTGTGTGTGTGTGTGTGTGTGTGTGTTTCCAGTGTCTTTGCACTACGTTTCTCTCCCACTGATTCAGTGTCAATGACTCATTGCTAGCTGCCGGACAGGCAGGGGCCTGACACCTTGCTGCCCACTGATTGCAATGGAACGTGGCCGATAAGGGATATATAGGCCGTAGGGTGCAAGGTTGGGACGCACCCTTAACTAGGAAGAGTCCAGGAAGCATTCGGACTGTTGCCTGGTCAGACAACAAGCGCCGTTCACAGTGTCACATCTTATCGCACATTGCTCTGGCGGCTTCAACTCCTACTCCGAACTGTGCTCTCCAGAGCAGACAGCAGATATCCTACCCCTGGCTAAACTAACTTTTAAAGTCCCTGAACTAGAGGCGCTCATCTTGATGGATTAATATTGGGAGGGGGAGAAATCACCCAACAAGATGTGTCGGGCAGTGTTTTCAAAGCGTAACGAAACGGTGATCAAGACTGTACAGTGATTTCCCTGTACGCGTCCTCCGCTGGTTTTCGGCATCCTGCCTTTGATGTCATAATCACGTAATCTTTCTACCTAATGGTAGCTCATGCTAGAGCGCCTGCTGCCCCTACTGGGTGGATATCACAAACACTGTCTTACTTCACAGCGATGTGAACTAATCCTGGAGTTCAGTAAGGCAAATTAGCAACCGACTCCAATTAATGTTGTCAGGCTCTCTAGTAATGCTGTCTGGATATCACTGCACATTAGACATCAGTGTTAGACATACAGCTTAGAACTTATTATGATCACATGTAGGGTCCATGAGCAAAAGCAAATATTCATTACTTTAGCTGTTGCAATAGGCCAATAACAGTTCAATGTATGTTGACAATCAGGCTATATATGAGGCCTCACCTGCTTACACAGGTTGGTCTAAATGGACAGCAGAGTGAACAAACCAATATTGCCACGCAAGACGCCGCACCTGTGAACGCCTACATCCGAAACGGTCTGATCAGCGAACACTAACCAGTATCTGGAGGAACTGTGGAGAATCTGCCGAGCAGCTGCTTCATGGTGGCGGATCAGAATCAGACAGCTTCTGTGTCTGGAAGGAAGATGGGCAGACTGGAGGGACCAGGGCTTCATCAACAGATGGTCACCGTCATAAACAAGACCGAGAACGAGGAGAGTGGAGGGGGCAGGTCTAGAGAGGAGGATGGAGAAATGAAAGGCAGAGAGAGGGAGGTAGGGAGAGTGAGAGGTAGAATGAGATGTAGAGAGGGAGAGAGAGACAGGTGGACGTTGGAGAGGGAAAGACAATGGGAGACGGGAAGAGAGGTACAGAAAAAGGAAAAAGGGAGAGGAAGGAGGAGGGAGGTATAGAGGGAGAATGGTAGAGGAGGTAGTGAGGATCACATAGTCAACTCTACTACTTATTCTTCCTGGGAGACGCCGTAACCGATGGCGACACACACCTTAGAGAGACACTGTAACCCATGGCGACACGCACCCCAGTGAGCGCCCGTCCCCTGACACATCACAACTTCACTCGTCGTCATCCTAACCCGCTGTTCCGACCGCTGGGGGCGGAGCGATTTAATCCATCGCACCTCCTCCACTGACGAGCAGAGACGGATCTCCTGTTGACGCCAAGCTAGGCCACCGGCAGAGGAGCGCCCCACACGGACCGCGGAGAGACTGCCGTCCCCGGCAGAGCAGGCCAAAGCAGTGATAGTCATCACTACAACAGTCCTGAAATCGATACTGAAGATGAGGGCCATCGCTGCTTGTGAGACATCACCTGGAAACAGACGCTGTTTGACGGCACCTCGCTCTGAAGTCCAAATCACCGACGGATCGCTACAACACTGCTGTTGCCTCGGATGAAAGCATCGATAGAGATCCGCCCAATTAGAAGGAATAAAGCCTCCCCGGCCCAGACTGGCTCGTGGGGCTGCAATGTGTTTGGTTTCATTGAAGAGTGAGCAGGGCGGTGGAGAGGGAGAGCGACTGACGGCCATGCGGGGCAAGGTTGAGCTGTGATGGAGGATCAGTCGCTTCCCTAAACCTGTAGTCTCATCCATCACCGCTTTATGAAGAGTTCTGGGGCTTTCTCTATCTACGCAGCGACACACAAACGCTTGCACACACCCACACACATTTCTCTCCCTTTCATATATGAAATGTTTGCCAGTTCATTTGTCTCAATCCTGTCATCTGCTCACCTGCACTGATTCAATAATCAGCAGGACAATGTGGTGAGCTGGAGTGAGGATGGAGGTTGAGTCCAGAAATTGAGAGAGAGAGAGGAAGAGACTGAGTTGAGAAAATGAGGGAGAGGAAGTTGAAAAGTATGTGAGAACTGAGAAAGAGAAAATGAGACTGTCTAACAGACTAACAAACCGGGCTTACGCCATTGATATCATTACAAATATTATAATATTGTATTTGTATGAAATTATTAGTATGTTTTTTCTGCTCTCCTATCAAATGACCACTGTCTCGATTAATCTATTTTACTTGAATCATGATCAAATGTATATTACATAAGTTGCATTATCAGAGTACATTTTGGCAATATACACATTCTTGTCATGACAATCACGCCATTTGAATTGATGAGAGGGGAAGAGAGAGGGGGGAAAGAGCTCAATATCAATCCATACATCAGAGAAGGCAGAGACATGCTATGCTGTGAAAAAGAAAGTAAAAGATTGCTCCAATCCAGCAAATGAAAGTAAAATTGGTTACCATGGGGATGAGATGTAATTGTGTATTAGTGCTTTGGTTAAGTCAAGGCACTTTTTTCTGGCAAATGTTAATTTCTTCAACTTTTAATTATTCAGACAAATCTCTGTTCCACTGAGCGTAAAGCCCTGTTTGAATATAAAGCATCCACTTTACTTTCTTTAATCAAGCTGAAAATACAAAGATAGAGGAAAAGGCCTGAGACAACACAACTATTAACTACAGCCTACTGTGAATAAATGGGTTCATTAAAAATCATATACCTTCCACACTTTAGCTATTTTGAGTAATTATACTCTGTTGAGTTGGCCACTCCCCACAATCCCCATCTCCATACTAATTACATACTGTCGACACACACCATTCTGCTACCTCGCTCGCTCTATCTCCCTTGGTCTACTTGTTTCTCTGTCTTTCTCTCTCTCTACCATCGTCTTTAACGCTCTAACACAGTGTTTCCCAATCATGGTCCTGGGGACCACAGGGGGAGCACATTTTTCTTTTTGCTCAAACACTCCTGATTCAAATGTGGCCCCACCACTTACACACTTGATAGACGTAATCAAGCCATCATCAAGTCTTTAACTTTAATCAGGTGAGTGATTGCTATGGCAAAAACACTCGTAATAGAATTGTCAAATTCCCTGACTTTTCCCTGATTTTCAATGACTAAAAAAGAAACATTTTCATGTCCTAGAATGAACGGAAAAACAAGCAACTTTGTGCAGAGCACTGAGCAAACAAAAACCGAACCATCAATTTGCGAGCTTTATTTACTAGTTCACATAACTTTTCGGTACATAACTACGTTTTCACTGCTTGAACGTACACCAATCAGCCATAACATTATGACTACAGACAGGTGAAGTGAATGACACTAATAATCTCATTATCATGGGCACCTGTCAGTGGATGGGATATATTGGGCATGTGATGTGTTAGAAGCAGGACACATAGGAAAGCGTAAGGATCTCAGCGACTTTGACAAGGACCAAATTGTGATGGCTGGACAACTGGGTCAGAGCATCTTCAAAACGGCTGCCCTTGTAGTGTGTTCCCGGTCTGCAGTGGTCAGTACCTAGCAAAATTGGCGCAAGAACGGAAGTGGTGAACGACAGTGTCACGGGCGGCCAAGGCTGATTGATGAACATGGGGAGCGAAAGCTGGCCCGTGTGGTCCAATCCAAGACGGCCTACTGTTGGGTGCGTATTTGCAGGTACAGGAGCTTCATTTGCAGGCTCAGGAGAACGCATGTCTTGACTAAGGTGATTGGCAGTTGACCAGCGGGACGGGGATAAATGGACGTTGAAAAATTAAGTAGCCTAACCAGAACAATACGCAATATGGGAAATGCGTGAAATAACCCGATAAAGAATAATAATTTATCAAAATACATTTATATAAATGGCAACTAAAATGGTACAAAACATGATATTCCATGACTTGGATTAAAATGAATAAAATCCCCTGACTTTCCATGTCTGGAATATACTTTTGAAAATCCCATGATATCCCACAGAGTCCATGACCAGTGGGAACCCTGAAAAACATGCACCCCTTGGAGTCCCCTGGGACAAGATTGGGAAACATTGCTCTAAAATGTTACCTACATTAGTGCAGCATTCAAATCTTTGCCTCATTCATCCTCACCCTAGGGATTCCCTGTGATTGGCTGGGTGACACAAGCTCAAACGTGGCTATCACCTGGAAAGGGTGTTCTCCTCCACCCCTAGCGCAATTTGGACTTCACAAAAATGGGATGGAAAAAACATTCTAAATTGAAGAAAAAAAGACTGCAGCAAAAACATACTCCCTCATCAATGATGTCGCTGTCGTGGAATCAGTATGATGAGTAATGTACTGATTACCTGAACCGAGGACTATGTCAGTTATATCAGGTGAGAGGAGATACTCCAACCTCTGATAAAAACAGGCACTCAACAGTTTTGGAAAAAAAACGCTGCCTCTGGGAACAGGATACAGCGAAGTCATCCTCTAAACTCTAAGACAGAGAGCTCTTCAGTGTCAAGAATACAGCAAAAAATTCTAGATCAGCAGGGGAAGGAGTCAATATCCTGTAATTAATTATGAATACTGCTGGAAAATATTCAATTGGAAATGTGTTGCCAACTTTTGGAGACCATTTGCTTGTGGAGGGTTTACACAAAAGCTGAAGGAGCTCACTTTCAAATAATGGAAAGTTTTTAGAAATAGATCAGCAAGTCAATCTAATTTTGGAGTGGAGACAGAAAGCTGTAGCTCGATTGCGGCTTCTCTCTCGACATTTGTATGCCACATTCTATTTCAATTGAACTTGTAAGATCAGGCTTCAAGCCACCATCATTCACTATTATAGATGGATCCACAAACGAGAGCTCAGCAGAGCATTCAGCCAAAAATCATCTTCTCCAGCAGAGAACCTAGTCAGAAAAGTTGTGTAGCTTTGTAGGTGTAACAAAGCCCTGAATATACTCTGTGAGAAATGTCTGTCGGTCTCCAACCAAGGTGCACGGACAGATTGAAGAGGAGTTTCAGCTATTCTCAGAGGACAACTAAAGTGGATTCCAGAAATGCTCACTGATTAAATTTTTCCTGTGTTTGTTTTAGGATGGCATGCCCTAATAGTCAAAGTCACTAAATATCTCTCTCTCCCACTCTACCTCTTTGTCTGTCTATCTCTGTGTCTGTCTGTCTCTCTCTTCAGTGGCTCTCAAAGGTTTTCAGCCCAAAAGTATTCAAGCTAATTCAAACAGACCAAGGGCTGTAACTGCTGGCAAAGTTGTCTCGAGCAAATAGTAAAGGACACCTACGCAATCAATTACCATCTGCTTTGTATTTGGAATTAATAAAAAACAATTTGGCTATTTTCCTTTTTGATTTGTGACGATCAGTGGCAGAAAACTCCTATTCGATTTCCCATTGTAACACAACAAAAAGAAGAGAAATCCCAGGGGGGAGAAACGCTTCATAGTCCCTGTACATCCACCAGCCTCCACGCTGACCCTTCAAGTCAGCTCAAATCTCTATTCTGCCATCCACCAGAGAGTTAAATGGAGTGCACTAAATGGAGTACAGCGGTCCATTTGGGACAGACGGCTTGCTACTCTAATGTCCATCAGTGGCCTCACAGGCCCAGGAACCTGACGATCCACTGACATGATGGGCCCAGAGAGAAGTCCTGCAGGCTCCTACGCCGGCTGTGAACCGGCTCCAAGTTTTAACTCAGTCCAATTAGGTAGCGTCCACTCAAAGTCTCCCCGCTTGTCAGATACAATTAGACTCTGGTCAAAAGTCACCAGGAAGTGCACTACGTAGGAACAGGAGGTCATTTGGGACACACTATCAGCGCCGCCCTATTAACATTGAAGGACGAAGGCAGCAAGGTTAGGAACATAGACCGCAGGCTATTTCACAAAGGAGGTTGCGACACGCATTGTCAAGCACTCTGCTTATAGATACAGCCCCCCCCCCCCCCCCCCCCCCCCCCCCCACACACACACACACACACACAGCAGTGTCAACTCACAAAGCTGTGAGTCATTATTTTGGTGGATAATGTGTTTTGGGG
>JACXGJ010009631.1:0-23852 GCA_016801105.1 Esox niger | reverse complement strand
GGGTGGTGGTTTCTACGGTTAGTGACGGGTGGTGGTTTCTTCGGTTAGTGACGGGTGGTGGTTTCTTCGGTTAGTGACGGGGAGTGGTTTCTACAGGCTGGTTGCTCTGCGGCTGAATGCTGCCATTATCCTCTTGGAGGGCCGGTTTGTCAAGCATTTTGACACCCTGTTTACAGAGTGATGTACAGAGTGATGTACAGAGTGATGTACAGAGTGATGTACAGTGGGTTTCATCAAATGGTCGTTATCGGCATTGAAAAAGCACCTTCTTTACTGCAACACAACACTCATGTGGATCAGGTTGTCTAACATAAGCCTGCAGCCTGAAGGCCACAAACAGCCAGCCTGTGGAAGTGGAATAGGTCCCAGAACACCAGCACTGGAAGCATGATCCCACAGCCAAGGCCACTAGGGCATGACACACACACACACACACACACACACACTCCAACATGTGCTCACACACAACCTGCACGCTCACACACACACACAGACTTCAGATGCACTACTGACACTCAGACTGACAGGGTTTAACGTGTGTGTGCACGTGCATGCGTGTGCGTGTGTGTGTGACATACTTCTGTTACTAGTATGGATAGGAATGTACGCGTCGCGTGTGCGCTGCGTGTGCGTGTGTGGCGACATTCATGCTGGAATATTCGGCGTTCTCTTGGGAATAAACCTCAGGCTCGGATCCCAGACACGGAGAAAACAAGTTGGGCGCGTTTGGGTCGTGGTGGTTACAAGGCGGTCCCCGTTACAGTCAAGTATTCCCAATCACTGCCACCGCTGACAATGGGAATGAGGAGTGGGGAGAAAGGAGCAGTGGGGAGAAAGGAGGAGCAGAGCCCCCCCCCCCACGCCACCCTATCGTGACCCACATACGCAGTGTCTCCCCTGGTGCACGTTATGTAACTGACACAGATTGATCGGTGAGGTATATAAGGACTGATACAGTTTGTTTTCGTTTCATGCTGGCGGCTCCACAGAGTAGCGGTATAAGCAGTATATATGCACTGTGTGTGTGTGTGTGTGTGTGTTTCTTAATAGGCGCATAGGTGTTTGTATATGTAGATAAGTGTTCGCAGTACGTTTACGTTTGTGTGTGCCCGTGTGTGTGTCTATCTGTAGAATATGTGCTGTACATTCGCCAGTTTTGGGGTGAGTGTTGGGAGGAAACAATAAGCGTCAGGTGCGGTCACATTTTTTGGGGAAAAACCTACCAGACATGTTAAGAAAGCTCAAGAGAGACACTGAGGAAAAGATCCGTACTGTGTGTCAGACTATTGGGCATGTGTCAAAACTTTTTTTCTCCATCTCTCTTTTCCCTTATCTCTCTCTCCCTCTATTCTCATTATTCTCTCTCTGTCTCTTTCTTCTGGTCTCTCTGACATGTTCTAATAATAGCTACTGTAAAGGTTTAAGGTGCAATATGGATTCAAACAGATAGCTGTGGCACCATCTCTCACAAGACCGGTTCCCTCCTTCACAGCCAAGCTTCTCCCGTTTCTGAATCCAAAACTATTCCCGGCATTGCACGCGTTTCACTGTTTGTTTCGTTCTATTCTGGGCCTACAATCTATTCTACAGCAATACAGCATTTAATGCTGGTAAGGACCGATATTCATATTCACCACATCCACCACAAACAAGCAAGTACTTTGTGAGGTTTCATCAAGGGGGAACGTTTTGAGAACATTAACAAAGCATGGAAGTCAATTGAAGTGTTGTTGCTTGTTCTGGATGTGTGTGTGTTTGTGTATGAGAAACCACTTTTGTTCAGCTCTGTTCATTCGGTTTCACTCTTTATGGGCCTTATGAGCTTGTGTCTGCAGTTCCGTTATAAATGACATAATTAGCATTTGAAATGGTACCCTGTCCCCTGTTTGTGTGCACTACTAGGACAAATAGATCTCTGGTCAAATGTAGGCCAATTGGTAGGGAGTAGGTTACCATTTGGGCTGCATGTTTGAAGAGATACGCCAAAACCCCAGTGGGTGATTGTCATTGATTGATTTCCTTCTTGGCGTATCACACAAAATGTAATAGTGCTTTTGAAATAGTACTGGCAATGACCTGGTGGTGTATTAGTGGTCTTGGGCCTGGGCATGGCGACTAGCTATTAATCACATAGCCCTGTTGTTTTGAAAACCTCCAAGTCCAACCACCAGCCAGCCGGTAGCCTCCCCAACAACCAGCACCACCACCGTACTCCTGCAGAGACCTCCACACCATCTGTTCCGTCTTGGGGAATACCGAGCAGTGCTTTCTGACGCTGTGGAGCCGAGTGCCGGAGGTATGGGGGATACGTCCGGCCCAGATGTGTCTGCCCCGGGCTGAACTCAGAGCTGTTGTGCTGTAATGCCGTATATGTGACAGTGACTAGAGTTTGCCAGACACCACTGGCAGATGTAAGACAACCGGGTTATGTGGACATTGGATTCTGAACCTGTGTTTGTGAGTAGCCAACCCTAAAAACCTGCATTTCTTAAATGCGTATATTTGTTTTCCCATTTTTACACAGCTTCTGCTCCCCAATGTCGTGAAGTCCTTTTGGCAATGGTGCCCTGGCTTCGCTGCAGCATCTCCGAGCAGTTCGGGGAATGTCTAAGACAGAGGCGGGTCCTCCAAAGCACATTTCGCCATGCCGCTCTGCTTGTTGTCAAACTTGTTGACCAACTAAGAAGTATTTGTCAACAACCATGACTAAGCTTGTAGGATCCCAACCTGCCACAAGGTGTTGATAGAGGGCAGTGAAGGAAAGCAAACTGAAACCCAACCTATGCTGAGCCAATTCTCCCCTCTGATGGTCCCCTTGGGCGCTGTCGGAATGCCTGAAAACGTTGGATTTTTTTCAGTGTTCTAGTACAGGCCGTAACTGCTAGAGTCACAAGCTCGGACAGCCTAAAACAACAGGGGGCTGGGATGGGACAGAATGTGACCCAGCATCAAAGGTGCTCTGTGGATTAATCGTGGCTTTGATTTCTGCAGGGCTGGAGAACAGTGTAGTGTATTAGAAGTCATCTCTCTCCTTTGAGAGGAAGCATGGTGGCAGCTGTTAAAACACAAGGCCAGATGTGCCCTCACCCCCCCCCCCCCCCCCCCCCCCCCCCCCCCCCCCCTCCCTCTCCCACAGCTGGGTGTCTCCGTGGGACTGCCCCATCCCGCTCCTAGCCCATCCCGCTCCTAGCCCATCCCCCTCCTAGCCCCACCCCCTACTCCCCCCTCCCCCTCCTAGCTCCTAGCCCCTCCCCCTCCTAGCCCCTCCCCCTCCTCAGAGATAGATCCTCACTGTTTGTTGATTTGGAACCCCATTAATTGACACCATGGTGAAAGCTAGTCGGGGACCGACGCTAAAAAGAAAAACGTATAATACGAGCAAAGAAGTTTCCCTTGACGTACATTTAACTAAAACATTAACATCACTGACATGAAAAAATATAAACTTAATACAAACACTAGCAACCAATACACAGACAATTAAACAAATGTAGAAATAAAGAAAAGCAATGTGGTTGTGTGTGTATTAGCTGTGTTGAAGCGTGCATTTGTGAGTCTGATCCCTTCTTCGAGTAAGTCTAATGAAACTTTAGGTTCAAATTTCATTTGTCACTGGAATCCAGATCAGCTGGGGATTCTGATAGGGACAGTTTCATATCAGCTAATATTAATAAACACCATTAACAACCAAGACTGTAACCGCTAACCCTATGACCCGATTACGTTTTTGTCATCAAGTCTTCTTCCTCTTTCGCTCAACTAGTCTAGAGGCCCAGTGAAGGAGAGGGGGGCAGATAGGAGATTAAGTGTGAGTTTCCTTCATCACTCAAACGTTGTGAAAAGTGAATAGAGCATAGCTTTCCACACGAAACAGTTTTGTTATGTATGAATAATCCAGGGTTGTGGGGACACATCTTGTCCCAAAGAAAGCTTTAGGCAGGGTGGACAAGGTTGATGTCTTTGGGTTGGGTGGACAAGGTTGATGTCTTTGGGTTGGGTGGACAAGGTTGATGTCTTTGGGTTGGGTGGACAGGGTTGTTGTCTTTGGGTTGGGTGGACAGGGTTGATGTCTTTGGGTTGGGTGGACAGAGTTGATGTCTTTGGGTTGGGTGGACAAGGTTGATGTCTTTGGGTTGGGTGGACAGAGTTGATGTCTTTGGGTTGGGTGGACAGAGTTGATGTCTTTGGGTTGGGTGGACAGGGTTTATGTCTCAATAGCTGGGAGGGTCTCAAAGGCTTAGTTTGGGGTCACGGATACTGGATTGGAATTCAGCTCTGTGACTGCAATCCCTCACCCTGTCTGTATTCCTCTCCCACTCATCCTCCTGTTTTTTCCACCAGATGTGGAGCAGATGGCTATTGACTGGCTGACAGGAAACTTCTACTTTGAGGACAACATGGATGATCGTATCTTTGTCTGCAATGCCGACGGCCAGACCTGTGTCACCCTGCTGGATCAGGAGCTTCACAATCCAAAAGGCATCGCCCTGGACCCCGCCATGGGGTGAGCTCCATCCACCTCTACTTGTCCTCATCCCAGTGATGAGTACCTGTAGTACCTGTTGCATAACTAACGTAGTACCAGTTAGATCCCTAAAGTGGTGCTGGTTAGATTTCGAATGTAGTGTCGGTTAGACCCTTAGAGTAGTACCGGGTTCGATCCCTAAAGTCGTACCGGTTTGATCCCTAAAGTAGTACCGGTTAGATCCCAAAAGTAGTACCGGTTAGATCCCAAAAGTAGTACCGGTTAGATCCCAAAAGTAGTACCGGTTAGATCCCAAAAGTAGTACCGGTTTGATCTCTAATGTAGTACCGGTTCGATCCCTAAAGTGGTCCCGGTCTGATCCCTAAAGCAAGATCCCTAAAGCAGAGCACACGATAGATCCCTAAATAAATGTCCTTTGGTGTACTTCCTCTTGATATTTCTGTTCAGATGACAGTCCAGCTAGACCTTAGTTGGTGAAAATACTTCCTCATCTTAGACGCAGACGTAGACACGTGACATGCATGCTCACTGGTTCTTGCTGACTGGTCAACAGATGGTACTGCCTGTGTTATTCCTTTAGACAGCGTATCACTTCTCCATTTTGGTTCGTTTTCGCTTAGTCAGGGATGTAGGAATGTATTATTTTAGCTGAATTGCCACAATTGTCACTGGATATGAGAAGGTCTAACTGAGGTTGAGCATTAAGTGAGCGACTATTCCTAAATGATGTAGAAGAGGAAGACAGGACTCCATCACCAACTCTCTGGAAACCAATTAGCGATTGCTGCCTCAACCGGGTTGTAGATACTATTGGGGCCTGAAGAAAAAAATATGTGTAAAACTAGTCCAGTCGTTGTACTTTCTGCATTCATTCATTTTTTTTTTCTAGACACAGTTCATTCCTGCCTTCTGTGTATCTCTGTCTTGTCCCTATTGTACCACTTGTGACTTAAATATAAATGTGTCTCTCCTTCTCCCCCCACAGGAAGGTGTTCTTCACTGACTACGGTCAGACTCCCAAGGTGGAGCGGTGTGACATGGACGGTCAGAACCGGACTAAGCTGGTGGACAGTAAGATTGTGTTCCCCCATGGAATCACCCTGGACCTGGTCAACCGGCTGGTCTACTGGGCCGATGCCTACCTGGACTACATAGAGGTGGTGGACTACGAGGGCAAGAACCGACACACCATCATCCAAGGCCTGCAGGTGAGGACCGTCTCCTAGCCCACGCGCTGTGTCCTTCCGGTAAGCCCTCCACAGGGATTCTGTCCCGACCCACTGACCCGGACCGTTGGTTCTTTGTTCCACGTCGTCAGATTGAGCACCTGTACGGGCTGACGGTGTTCGAGAACTATCTGTACGCCACCAACTCAGACGAGGGCAACCTCAACCACGTTAAGACCAGTGTGATCCGGGTGAACCGCTTCAACTCCACCGACTTCACAGTGGTGACGAGGGTGGACCGCGGTACCGCTCTGCATGTGTACCATCAGAGACGACAGCCTCCAGGTAGGTGCTGACCCGGGGACCCAAGTCTGTTTGCAGACATCTGTTCCAGCCCTGTACGTTTGTCACCCGACTGACAGGCGTAAGGTTGCGAAAGTACACAAAAGAATCCCAGGTTTTTCTGAACTCCTGTTTGGATCATTTATCTGTTATCGTCAGTCGTTGCCACAGTTGTGCTGACCTCTACCTCCGATCCCTCATCCGTTCCTTTGGGCCAGTGAGAGAGAAGAGTCACGCTTGTGCCCCAGACCAGTTTAAGAAGCCTGGAGGCTGCTCTGACATATGTCTGCTGGGGAACAGCCACAAGACCCGAACCTGCCGCTGTCGATCTGGATTCAGCCTGGGGAGCGACGGCAAGTCCTGCAAGAGTGAGTTCTGACGTCGGCTCTTCGGAGCGTAGCGTGGAAAGAAACAGCACAACCACAATATGAGTTGAATTAAATCCCCAAAATATTTACACATTACGTTTTCTATTTACATACTCCGCTGACGTAAAATGTATTGTTGTTGTGTTTCCGACAAATGGTAACTAACCGTTCAGCAACGTGGTCCCGTGAGAACGATGTAACATTCTTTATGTTCTCCCCTTCAGAACCTGAACACGAGTTGTTCCTGGTGTATGGTAAAGGACGCCCTGGCATCATCCGTGGCATGGACATGAACGCCAAGGTCCCGGACGAGTACATGATCCCCATCGAGAACCTGATGAACCCAAGGGCTCTGGACTTCCACGCCGAGAGCGAGTTCATCTACTTCGCTGACGCTGTGAGCTACATCATTGGACGGCAGAAGATCGACGGCACTGAGAGAGACACTATCCTGAAAGACGGTATAGACAAGTCCCCCCCTGTTGCACATCCAAATCACCACCCAAATAGAATCTCAGTATGTATCCTGCTAATAACACATTTGTAAGTGACCAATCCACTTCTCTTCTACCTTTTTGTTCTTCTCTCTCCATCGTTCATCCTCTCTGCTCCCTCTCTCCTTTCCTTAGGTGTTCACACTGTGGAGGGGATAGCGGTGGATTGGATGGCTGGTAACCTGTACTGGACCGACGATGGGCCCATGAAGACCATCAGTGTGGCCCGGCTGGAGAAGGCCTCTCAGACACGAAAGACCCTCATTGAGGGCAAGATGACCCACCCCCGCGCCATTGTCGTGGACCCCCAGCACGGGTGAGACATTTTCACCCCTCATTCCTTCTCTGCAATTCCCAGGTATACCAGAAATTCCATTTAGGAATTTCCTGCACATTGGTTACTGGCTTAAGGAATGTTCCACTTGAATCTTTCGGGCGACTCCGGTGGAATTTGCGAAAAGTTAGTGACGTTTTCAGCTGTTTTACTGGACTAAGAGGGGTTGTGGTTGTGTCCAAGGTGGATGTACTGGACAGACTGGGAGGAGGACCCCAAGAAGACCAACCGGGGGAAGATCAAGAAGGCGTGGATGGACGGCTCGCACCACCAGGTTCTGCTGACCAGTAAGACAGTGCTGTGGCCCAACGGCCTGAGTCTGGACATCCCACAGGGCATCCTCTACTGGGTTGATGCCTACTACGACCGAATCGAAATGGTCTACCTCAACACCACTGAGCGAAAGGTCAGTTAGACTGGTTACCAAGCGCCCAAACCCCAGTCACAGTAGTCTGGGAGAAAATACCTTATCAGTAATAATAGTTGTCGCAATGGTTGTCTCCTCCTTGGAACAGGGTGTTTACGTCCCATGTCTGTCTTTCCTATGAGTTCTACCAACAAACACAAGGCTTAATACCTTGTCAGGATATTCCCTCAGATACACTGGATATTTAGAGTCTGTACATCCCTTTAACAGCCTTCACATTGAGTCAAACTACTTTTAGGGCAACACATGCCCAATCTAGTTTTTAAATTGCTGAAGATATATGGTATATGTATTCAACTCTTGTCACCAGTTTGCCACAATGGATAAGTCCTTTTTTTCCTTTAACCTTTTAACTGGTCTGTTGATACTGACAAACAGCCTCCTCCAGGGACAACCTTATCCACCAGGGACAACCAAATCATGACGGCTGCAACCACAATACTTGAACGCAAAATCGTTTTTTATTTAGGCCAAGAAGTTGTACGTTCTGTGTTGTCTTGTGGTATTCCTTCATAGCTTTGTTGCAAAGAGAATAGATGATTTGGAATACATTTTTTAACACCAGCTGAATGTATTTTTACTTGGGTGTGCTTGTCACTGGCAAGAAATGAGATTAGGCTCACAAACATTATGAAAGGCCCATAGAAAAAACTGAAAAACGTTCCTAATCCTGGGATACTGACAAACCCCTAGGATACTATTGAATTTTTGTTACAGAAAATGTCCCGCATTTCCATGCCAGACACAACGGAATCGCTTCAAACCAATGTGGAGCTTTCCTTAATTGTCAAGTCTGCTTAAAACATCAGTGTTAATATTACAGCCCTGCTATCTGTCAGTGATGCCCCTCCAAAATTTCTGGGCATAAGATATTCTGACAGAGTAGAGATATGTTGCCCTTTAAGTTGCATAGTTGGTAGGATTTTATTCCACCTGATTCCAGGCTATAAAATGTATACCAACGGTGGTTCCACGAAGTAGCAACACTGAGTACATTCGCTAGGGACTCTTCCTGTATACGAGTGTGTACGTTTCCGAGGAATCTTAGTCCTGACCCTTCCGTGACCACGCTCAGTGCCTTCATCCTTTTCTCTGATTGGTCAGATGGTGTACGAGGGAAACGAGTTGAGCCACGCCTTCGGCCTGTGTCACTACAAGAACGTCCTGTTTTGGAACGAGTACAGAAGTGGGAGCATCTTCAAACTGGACACAACCACCAACGCTGTCACTTTGCTCCGCAATGAACGGCCGCCCCTCTTCGAGATCCGCGTGTACGATGCTCATCAACAGCAAGGTGACTTCTGACAGACTTTTCGTAGCACGTTTATGACAGTCTCATCAGTACACGATAAAACATCATGATACATCTTACTATGTAACAAAGAAGAACAGGTTGTTATATAGGATTTCTTAGACTCAACCAACAAGTAATTAATGCATGAATCGTAAAATAATAATATTATGTTCTAATTATGGCAACGGCGCTGTCAAACGGTAATTGGTGTAATCACATAGAGCTCTTGATTACAGAGCTACACAAAACCTGATATGCCGTAACTCTGGACAGAAGTCGTAATAGTTGGTTTCTCATTTCTCGGGGGGACTGTGTTTTCTGATGCACCGTTTCTGTAGGCACCAACCTCTGCCGGGTCAATAACGGGGGGTGCAGCAGCCTGTGCCTGGCCACGCCGGAGGGCCGTGCCTGTGGCTGCGCTGACGACCAGATCCTGGGTGCCGACAACGTGACCTGTAAAGGTACGTGCACTGGGAGGGGCTTCGTGAGGAGGGGACTCTGGGTGGGCCTCGCGTACAGTGGACTTTGAAATGATGGAAAATAATAAGAGCGTGAATTTAACCAAAAGGGCGACAACAACACAGGCAGCGATCGATCAAACTAACAGCAGCCAAAAAAAACCTGAACCATGTCCCCGCCTCCCTCTCCTGTCTCTGCTCAACTATTGGTCAACATGTTATGCACTGGTTGTTGATGTATGTGTATGCAAAGCGCACAAAGAAAATGTCCCCCCTGGTTATAGTAAAGTAATCAGCAGATACATCCATGCCATGTTTCCAAAAATAAGAATGCCTTGGTTTGAGAGTAGCGGTTGTGCCTCCGGGTCTGTAACGGCCTCCCCTCTCCCTAGCCAACCCGTCCTACGTCCCGCCACCCCAGTGTCAGCCCACGGAGTTTGCCTGTAAGAACAACCGCTGTATCCAGGAGCGCTGGAAGTGTGACGGCGACAACGACTGTCTCGACAACAGCGACGAGGCGCCCGAGCTTTGCCGTGAGTAACGCTGTTACCGCCATGCCGTTCCGCGCAAACACACACACACACACACACACTCGCAACAAGTTATAAATCACACACATGTTACAGAATGGTGGGCTGAGAAGAACCAGCGGCGGACCGTGATAAAGCCTATCCAATCCTTGCTTTTCTCTGAACCATGAATCAGTTGTTATCAGACGATTGCGTACTAGTTGAGTGTTAAATAGGCCTATGGTTTCTACGCACGATGCTCTCTTCACGCTACCGTCAGAAATAATAGCCCCTGTCTGTTTATACGTGACGATTCTTTATATTTTCTAATGCTTGGCTGGGCACCGACTTGATCAGATTCCTGTGGATGAGAGCGTAGTCAGAGCTGCGGCAGAATCATCAAAGAACAGAATGTGCAATGAGTAAAACCAAATCAAAAACTTGTGAAAATTTTTCTGACACGTCCCATCGCTCTCAATCACCAGAGGGAAATCTAGACAATCGGGCAGCGTTTCGGAAACGCCTAAAATGTCAGAGGACCGTTTTCAGGCAATCGCAACGACGAGGAACTGCTACGTAATTGCTTGTCTTCTCTTCCAGACCAGCACACGTGCCCCTCCGACCGGTTCAAGTGCCAGAACAACCGCTGCATTCCCCTCCGCTGGCTCTGTGACGGGGACAACGACTGTGGCAACGACGAGGACGAATCCAACACCACCTGCTCAGGTACACGCACAAACTCACACACACGCACGCACACTCACAGACACACGCCCAGCACTTCCATCTCTCTAACCCTGTCTCCCTCTGCCCGTCTCAAGCCCGCACATGCCCGCCCAACCAGTACGCCTGCGCCAGCGGGCGCTGCATCCCCACGTCCTGGAAGTGTGACCTGGACGACGACTGTGGCGACCGCTCCGACGAGCCGGCCTCCTGCGGTGAGTCCGCCTGCCCGGTTCTCTCAGCTGACGCGCACCGGTGACCCGTCGGGGGCGGCACTCGCCCACGGGTTTAGGCGTAATGGGAAGCGCTAGCCTCAGCGGGTCACAGAATCTGTTTGTGGTTCAGTTGTATGTGGGCTCGATTTCTTCTGGTTGACAGTTGGAAATGTGTCCCGTTTGGCCCGCTCAGGCAAGACTGTGTTTGCAAGTTAACACGGTTGTATTAAATGTACCCCAGGAAGAGGAGCGGCCGTTTTGGCACCACATAATGGTGTCATTGTAAAATCCTCCTCCTCCTCTTCCTCCCTCAGCCTACCCCACTTGCTTCCCGCTCACTCAGTTCACCTGTGCCAACGGACGCTGCATCAATGTCAACTGGCGCTGTGATAATGGTGAGCAATTTCTCTCATTTCATATCACCCACTTTAACTACCTCACTAACTACCTCACTTTAACTACCTCACTTTGAATACCTCACTTTGAATACCTCACTTTGAATACCTTACTTTAAATACCTCACTTTAAATACCTCACTTTACCCACTTCACTTTAAATACCTCACTTCAAATACCTCACTTTAAGTACCTGACCTGAACTACCACACTTTAACTACCTCAATTAAAATACCTCACTTTAAATGCATCATTGTATTCGCTTTACCCTAAGATGTGTTAGGAAACACTAACTTGTGTTTCCAAAGCTTTATTCCAAACACTAACTTAACAATTTCCAAAGCTTTATTGGCCTGACAAAGTGTTGCCAAAGCTATACAACAATGAATAGAATAACAACAACCTCTGTATTGATACATATTATAACTCTAGTATAATGAATGGTAATAAAGTAAATATATATAGTTAATGTCAACAGGGTAAATCATCTTTTGAAAGAAATAAAAAATATATACCTACACACACACCTAAAAAAATTATTATGTTTTCATCTGGCTCTCTCTGAGGTTATGGCAGGTTGTCGCATATCTGGCTGCTAAAAGGGAGCAGTTGGGTTTTTCTCATAATAAAAATAATAAGTATAGCATTTTTCATTTTTCTGGAAGACTCTCAAAAACTTTATATTACTTCTGCGTTGTGGGGAATGCATTGTCTCTAATTTCTTTATATTGATCACAATGTAATAAAAAGTGCCTCTCTGTCTCCACCTCTCTCTGAGGTCACAGTGTGCATACCCTCTCATCTCTGGGCAGCCAAATCTGTCTGCCTGCCTTTTTCTATGGCTAGGTTGTGCTCACTGTGTCTGTACATCATCCGTGGCTTTCTCAGTTATTAATTAGACACAGTGTTCAGGTAGTCTGCCCCTGTGTACTGTCCAGTTAGATCCAAATAGTATTAAAGTTTACTTTGTGGTTTTGTCTTGGCCGCCTTTTCTTTTTGCTTTCTTTCTTTCTGTCTCTCTCTCTCTCTCTCTGTTCATCTCTTTGTCTCTCTCTCTCTGTCTTCAGACAATGACTGTGGTGATAACAGTGATGAGGCAGGCTGCAGTCACTCCTGCTCCAGTGTCCAGTTCAAGTGTAACAGCGGCCGCTGCATCCCAGAGTACTGGACTTGTGACGGCGACAACGATTGCGGGGACTACAGCGACGAGACGCACGCCAACTGTACTAACCAGGGTGAGCACTCGAACCGACGCTGACCTTGATCTAGGCACTCAGCCCTCAAAGCGCCAACTGTGTTTTAACTAGAATTTTGGTCACCAATCATTAGTGAGACATCAGGTTTGCTGTGATAGATGTTGTCAATGCCATAGTTTTGTCAATGAGATAACGTTTTTAGAAACAGTGAAAAGGTCACATGTATAAGGGGTTAAAATTTCACTTTAACATTTCCTCCACATTTGCTTGATTGGTTAAATAGCGAAGACAACATCCCCAGACTGGTTTGTCTTCTCATCATGACCACTATTTGTGAAACACTACTCAAGCCTCCATTTTGTGACTGCTATATTAGGTTTCCCCTTACGTGCTTCAGTTTCACCACGCGTGCTAAATCCTTCTGGCCAAATCTTATGTGATCTAAAAAGGAAATGGTTTGCCGCGGTACCTCTTTGTTGGGGCATTTGTTGTCATACTTCAGTGCACCCATCTCAGGAGAGTGGCGGCATGTTTGCGGTAAAATCCAAGTGTTCGCACGGTTCTCAAAGCCTGCATTGTTCTTCACATGAAGGACAAACCATAGAAGGACTAACTGTCCCAAAACTCACATTTGTCCACATTTTAGTTTTCTAGTCCACTGTAACCACATGAAATGCCTGTATCCTGTTCCAAGCCGTGTTTATGCTGTTTTGTTTTTTTTTGGATGTTTGTGGGAATGTTGGCATGCTCTGTGTTTTGCTGTGAAGTCTGCATGTCTCAGCTTGTCCCGTCGCCCCAGGGTCACTTTACAAATCCGCTGCGTTGTTGCTGTCAGGGAGGTTTTCACCGGTTAGCTAAGCTAACAGATTATCGACATGAAAGATCCCTCTCCGCAGAAAGACTTGTCGAAACTGTGCCGTTGCAGTGTTTAACGCGATAGCTCACTGCAGCCAACCTCGCCACACTTGAAATAGTCATCCCCAGTGTAAGCAACGGGTGACGTGGGGGGCCCAAGCCAGAGGGGGTTCATTCACCGCAGTGTATTCAGTGAGTCTGTCAGTTCCTGTGGTGTTCTGGGTATGTGTTTGTTTCAAATGCCATTAACGTGAAACAAATGAAACAACAGTCTCAGCACAAGAATCCCAACAGCACATTTCTACTAAATTAAAACAGTTACTGGTCAGCACTGGTCTGTGGAGTGTCTACCTGCACCACCAGGCAAGCAGGGGGGACATAAAACAAACAGCCTATTTTCCTGTATTTGTCTTGAGTGGCTGTTCCAAACACTTTTAAATTCACTCAGACTGAGTCTGGTTTACCGTAGGTTAACTTTCAGTCCGTGTTATCAGTGAATTGCCAGAGATACACGCCTTTCATTAATGAAGACGAGGTGCTTTGTCAAAATATATGCAAGGTCAGAAGATTTGTCTCAAACTAACATCTCCGCAGCTTACTGTGGGCTTGTTGTGGTGAGGCAATAATCACACATTGGACTTAGTTTGGGGTCAAACTTTGGGGTTGCTGAAATGAATATAAATGATTTATACTCCCAACCACCAGGTATGTAGACTGATCCACAGGGAGCTTCTGAAGCTCTGTCTCTGCCTTCACTTCAGCTCTTTAGTGTTGGTTTTAGAGAAGAATTCATTACTAAGAAGTCTGCCCTGTATTGACAAGGGAGGCGTGTGTGTGTGTGTGTGTGTGTGTGTGTGTGTGTGTGTGTGTGTGTGTGTGTGTGTGTGTGCGCGCACTTGAGCCCACATGCGTGTGTGATTATGCTTGTGTTTGCCCATTTAGTCCAGCACGCATCATTGAGCCCAGCATGGTCGTCTGGTCTAATGAGTGATCCGTGCCCAGAATGAGCTTCGGGGCGTGCGTGCGTGCGTGCGTGCGCCTGTACGTGCGAGCGCCTGCCACACCCTCTGGAAGTCATTAGTTTGGAAAGAAGATGAATGCTTATAGCCTTCTCCAGACCAACTCCTGACCTTTTCTATGCCAACTCCTGACCTTTTCTATGCCAACTCCTGACCTTTTCTATGCCAACTCCTGAACATTTCTGTGCCATGTTGCAGTATCTACCATGAAAGGGCGTTTTCGTAGAAATACGTTTTCTCTTAGCTAATTGCTCGCCGTGCTTTCTTATCCTCTGCTATTCACACCCTGGCCTCTCTCTCTCCCTCCACCTCCCTAGCGACGCGTCCTCCCGGCGGTTGCCACGTGGACGAGTTCCAGTGTCGCATGGACGGCCTGTGCATCCCCATGCGCTGGCGCTGCGACGGGGACACGGACTGCATGGACCTCAGCGATGAGAGCGACTGCGAGGGGGTGACACACATGTGTGACCCGGCCGTCAAGTTCAGCTGCCGGGACTCTGGTAAGTGGAGATGGAGCTGCTCTTTTCTGACCGTAGCAACACAATCTCCTCCCGTCAATTAGCGTCTCCTCACCTGTTGGCTGATGCTGGGCGTTTGGCCTTCAGAAATTAGTCGAGTAACTCGGTGATGATGTCAGGAGATCTGTATCCTCTTTGCCCTGTTCCTCTGCTGCCATGTCTCTGGGAAAGTATTCGCAATGGTGCAGTGTCTGGATGATGCACACTCTCACACACACGGTATATCCTCGGAGAGCTCTCCCAATGGGTTTGCCGTGACCAAATATTTCAGTGGGCCGCTATCTGAGATTGAAAATGGCAACCTTTGACCCGTCCACAGCTCGGTGTATCAGTAAGGCCTGGGTGTGTGACGGGGACAGCGACTGCGAGGACAACTCGGACGAGGACAACTGTGAGGCGTTGGTGTGCAAGCTGTCCCACCATGTCTGCGCCACCAACGACTCCATCTGTCTCCCTGCCGAGATGCTGTGTGACGGCACGGACGATTGCCCCGACGGCTCTGACGAGAAACTCTGTGGTAATATCACACACACACACACAAACTCTCCCTACCCACACTCTGTGGTAATTTCAGACGCACACACAAACACAAACTCTCCCTACCCACACTCTGTGGTAATTTCTCACACACACACACAAACTCTCCTTATCCATACTCCGTGGTAATATCAGACGCACACATATACACACACACACACACACACACACACACACACCCTCTCCCTACCCTCAATCATAATACCTCAGTCAACATAGAAATGTATTAACCCCCTCCCTCCCTTGCCTCTCTCCGTGGTGCTCTCCACCCTCAACAGATCTGTGCTCCATAGACAACGGCGGCTGCAGCCACAACTGCTCCATCATCCCTGGGGAGGGCTTCATGTGTTCCTGCCCCCTGGGCATGGAGCTGGGCGCCGACAACAAGACCTGCCAGATCATGAACCTCTGTGCCAAGCACCTCAAATGCAGCCAGAAGTGTGAGCAGGAGAAAAGCAGCGTCAAGTGTTCCTGTTACCAGGGCTGGGAGCTGGAGCATGACATGGAGACCTGCAAGAGCTCTGGTGAGGAGAGGAGAGGGGAGGAGGGAAAGTTGGAGTCCGGTGTTGTGGCCATAGAAAGTACATGTAGTTTCGTTGGTCAGGGAACTGAAAAAGTGGTTTATGACATTTTGTAAACATACTGTACTGTACCTCTGGATCTAGAAGCTAAGACTTCTGTTTGGGAACTGAGTCCCTACTAACGATCCATACATCGTTCATCATATTTCCCCTCAGATCCTTTCAAGCCCTTCATTATCTTCTCCAACCGCCATGAGATCCGTCGCATTGACCTCCACAAGGGGGAGTTTAGTGTGCTGGTGCCTAACTTGAGAAACACCATCGCTTTGGACTTCCACCTTAACCAGAGCACACTCTACTGGACCGACGTGGTGGAGGACAAGATCTACCGTGGGAAACTTTCAGAGAATGGAGGTGGGGAGCTTCTTCAATTGTTTATGTTTTTTTATTACACTCATATGAGTAAACACACTGGGATATCTATTAGCATACAAAATATCAATGGAAAAGAGGAACGCAAAAAACTATCTAGAATGCTCTTTCTATGGTTTTAGAGCTTTGGGTTAAATGTTTGGTGTTTGTGTGCCTTTTCTGTGTTTTCTTATTAATTCATGCAGCAAACACTTTCTCCTTTCTGGGAAAGTGAAGTTGTGAGTCGTGACAAGAGAAAAGTATAGTGGCAGAAGATTGTTCTGGAAAACCCATTAGCAGCCGGTTCTCAATGCTCTACTTGTCTGTTTCATCCTTCATTAGATAGAACTGGCTTCAAATTAAGAAATCATCTGGAAATGGACTAGAAAGGAAATCTGGTTTGTTTTGTTGCTCTTAGGACAGACAAACAATGATGGTTTACTGCTGCCTCCAAATTAGTGTGCGTTTCCCTAACAAAATGTTATCACAAAGTAGCCCTTTCAGTCCATTCTTAATGTCCCTGGCCTAACCCCCTCCCACCCAGTTGGTCCTGGCCAATCAAGGTTATTTTCCTACGTTCCTTTTCCCAGAATCCCCTGAGGTACTCTAGGGGCACACAGTCAGAGAATGACGGAAGGCTTTGTCTCTTTCCATTTGTCTCAACCCTCTGCTGCGTGACTGCAAGCCTGGGCCAGAACAAAGTCTGGGCATAGACACACACACACACACACACACACACACACACACACACACACTGTGGCGTAGCATCGGAGCCAATATATGACATTACAGTCCCCACCCTCGGCTCCACAGGACAGTCCTCATCCATACACAACAGTTTGTCCAAGCCTTAGATGAGCTCCAACTGCTTCTCGTTGAAGATGTTTCAACGGTTGGCGTCTTCTAAACTGTGTTGCGACACTCAAACACACGCTCGCACGCGCACGCACGTGCTCACACAACAGTATGACAACAACCAAGAGGTGGGGAGGGTCGGGTTAAAGGGGCAAGTTCCGTTGGACTGTATCTTCAATAATCCTCTAATCCTTAATCACCGGGGTGCCAGTTTTTTTTCACAGGATCACAGAGAGCTTCAGAATATTGCCAAAATAAAGGATACACCATAATAAAGTCTTAATAGGGCGTAGGGCCTCCCCAAGCTGCCAGAACAGCCTCGGCGCACCTTGGCGTGGACGGTGCTAACATCTGTAGCTTGGAAGGATGCGTGACTGTTCCTCCAGGAGAGATTAGGTTGAGTCGTGATGCCAGAGAAGGCCACGGGCAGATGCCCGACACACCCTGGTATTCACGTCCACTCGTTGATCGCTTGCCCTGTATATGAGGGCAACGTCATTCTGTGGGGGCGTAGCCATGGTAGCCGAAAATAATGGGCAGCTGGACCGGCCCGACATCGTAAAACCCGGGGTTAGGATTAACTCCATGCTGTTTCTGTGGCTGTTGTAGCGTTGGTGCGGGACGAGTAAGCGAACGGCGCGGCGGCTGACACTACTAACTCACGACCGAACAAAGCAGTTACTGTTTTTATTCAAACTCTTTTTGTGGCCAAATAATGTTACTGCAGTCATACCTTATTAAAGCTTTATTGCATCTTATTACACAAGTTAGTTAGTTTCACAGCTGTTTCACACGGAGTGTGAGAGAATGGATGTAATTACGTGTTATTGTACAATATCCAATATCAGAAATCCACTTCTTTGTCCCAGGGTAGTCAAGTAACAAAGCGTTGGTCTGTCCTCTGTCTATCCCCACTGTCCTGTTAAATAAATCTATTTACAAATACTTTGTTAATGATTGTCACATATAATGACTCGATCACTCCCACTAAGACCAACTCCAAGTGGTCATTGTGCCAGGCTTTCATCATTAGCAATACTCTGACCTACAAAGTAGAATACATTTGTGCGTGATTTGCTGCTGTGGAACTGTACTTGCGTTTATTCCGTCTAGCTACTGTTTTTTATTTTCTGACTAACATTGTAGTATTACCTAGAAGTGATCCGTTGGCCCTCTTGTACGGTTTGGTTCAATGTTGAGGTAAGCAATAAGAGTGGCACTTCACTAACCATCTTCTATCTTCTGCCCCTACTCCCCCCTCCCCTCCTCTCTGCTCCTCCTTCATCGTCCTTCCAGCTCTGACCAGTTTCGAGGTGGTGATCCAGTATGGCCTGGCCACTCCAGAGGGGCTGGCTGTGGACTGGATAGCAGGGAACATTTACTGGGTGGAGAGTAACCTGGACCAGATCGAGGTGGCCAGGCTGGACGGAACCATGAGGACTACCCTCCTGGCTGGGGATGTGGAGCACCCCCGGGCCATTGCCCTGGACCCCCGGGAAGGGTGAGGACCCACGCCGATACGTTAGGAACTGTAAAGCAATCCGAACTACAGCACAGATACCGTGGAACTACTGCAGATATCGGAGACCTAGAGCACTGATATCGTAGAACTACGGCACAGATACCGTAGAACTATGGCACAGATACTGTAGAACTACAGCCTAGAACTACGGCACAGATACCGTAGAACTACAGCCTAGAACTACGGCACAGATACCATAGAACTACTGCAGATATCGGAGACCTACGGCACTGATATCGTAGAACTACGGCACAGATACCGTAGAACTACGGCACAGATACCGTAGAACTACGGCACAGATACCGTAGAACTACGGCACAGATACCGTAGAACTACGGCACAGATACCGTAGAACTACGGCACAGATACTGTAGAACTACAGCCTAGAACTACGGCCCAGATACCGTAGAACTACAGCCTAGAACTACGGCACAGATACCATAGAACTACTGCAGATATCGGAGACCTACAGCACTGATATCGTAGAACTACGGCACAGATACCGTAGAACTACGGCACAGATACCGTAGAACTACGGCACAGATACCGTAGAACTACGACACAGATACCGTAGAACTACGGCACAGATACCGTAGAACTACGGCACAGATACCGTAGAACTATGGCACAGATACTGTAGAACTACAGCCTAGAACTACGGCACAGATACCGTAGAACTACAGCCTAGAACTACGGCACAGAGACCGTAGAACTACGGCACAGATACCGTAGAACTACGGCACAGATACCGTAGAACTACGGCACAGATAGCGTAGAACTACGGCAGAGATACCGTAGAACTACGGCACAGATACCGTAGAACTACGGCACAGATACCGTAGAAGTACAGAGCAGATTTCCTTGTGCCGCTCAGAGACTGTAGGTATGACGCAGCACGGCTGAATATCCCTGATTGGATCACTCAGCAAGTCTGTGGTGTTTGTGCAGGGTTCTGTTCTGGACGGACTGGGATGCCAGCATGCCCAGGATAGAGGCAGCGTCTATGAGCGGAGAGGGGAGGAGGACCATCCACAAAGAGACGGGGAATGGCGGCTGGCCCAACGGACTGACTGTAGACTACATGGAGAGACGTATAGTGTGGATCGATGCCAGGTAGTGTTCCTCTGCTCACAAACACACACCCTCTCACAGACCCAGAAAAACACACATACTGGTACAGACACACACACACACACACACACACACAGACTCATCTGCTGTCATCCTTCTGTCCCCAGGTCTGACGCCATCTACTCTGCTCTGTACGACGGCCGGGAACTGATCGAGGTTCTGAGGGGTCACGAGTACCTGTCCCATCCGTTTGCTGTCACCATGTATGGAGGAGAGGTGTACTGGACCGACTGGAGAACCAACACCTTGGCCAAGGCCAACAAATGGACCGGTCACAACGTAACCGTTGTCCAGCGGACCAACACACAGCCCTTTGACCTCCAGGTGTATCATCCCTCCAGGCAGCCAGAGGGTAGGTCACGTGCGCGCGCACGTAACCCTTCACACCCTACCGTCACACACACACACGCGTTGGTGCTGTGTTGAAGCGTTGGAGTGGAACACTCCAGACCCGGTCCTCATCCTGGTGACAGCTGCCCTTACACCCCTGTGAGATGTGCTGTCTCTGCCATGCTCACTGAGACATGTCTGGGTTTCTGGGCCCTTCAGCACCACTGTGGATCAGTACCACACACAGCAGTACCTCAGACAGCTCCAACTGGGATTCTGCTCCTTGCTGTTCGTGCATTATTACTTGGGATGTTAGCCAGGATACCATTATGTTTGGTAAAGGGTATCAGTAGAGACTGGAAACCAGGCTAATCTAGTGTGACAGTTGCAAAATTCCAATTTTGTTCCTAAAATTGCAAATGTCTGTAAAACCCGAGTCTATGAAGGACGGTACTTATTGTCCAGTTGTTTGACAGTGTCCTCTGATACCGCCAGATTTTTCACGTGTTTTTGGACACCTGTTGGCACACCTGATTCAAATGTTTAACGTTCACGAGCCCTTGACTAATTGAATCAGGTAGGTCAATGAGAGATGCCTGGCGTTTCCATGGGACAGGATTAGGATGTCTTGCTGTAGACATGCAGATAGATTCTCTAGTCAGAGATGGTAACTTCCTTGTCAGGTACAGTAAAGGGCCAGAGGCCTGGATGTCCAATCAGATGGCATCTCACACTGACACATCAGAGATATAACACATCAGTCCCTCTCCTCACGCCGTCTTTACACTGCTTTGTGTCAGGGTAGCGGGTAAGGATCCATGTGCGGACTGAGAGCGAGTGGGAAAGGGACAGGCGTAACGTACGGAGACGGGAAGTGAGGCGTCTCACCGACCGGCGGCGAAGGCACAGACAAGTGGCAGGCAGAGTAGTCGGGGACAGGCAGATGGTCGGTACACGAGCGGGCGGCAGAAGCACAGTCAAGGGACGGGCAGAGTAATCGGGGACAGGCAAGGGATCGCAATTCCGGCGGAGAACAGACGTACAGGCAGGGCTCAGGCAGAGTAGTCGGGGACGGGCGATATATCGGTACACGGAAGGTCTGTTCGATGAGATTGCGAGATGTGGTATGCTTGCGTAAACCATTGATCCGGCAGGGGAGAAGTGGCAGGGAGTTGTATTTGTATGTGTGTTGATGAGGTGAATGGGGACCGGTGTGTGAGTGGTGATTGGTGACAGGTGTGTGAGTTGGTGTGCACAGAAACTCAGGGGCGCGGGCGCCCTCTGCTGCGCGCTCGCGGAGGCGGGAACGTGACACTTTGTGATTGAAGGGATTGGGGATAGAGCAACATGTCTTCTAATTTCAGAGCTGCTTGACTGAAATCGAATGGAATTGAATCACTATGTCGGTGTTCATTCACAGTGGAGCCCAACCTTTAGTCCTTTCCTGCCTGTTTAACATCGCCTCTTCCTTTCCTCCTCTAAGCTCCAAATCCGTGTGCCTCTGCTGAAGGCCAAAGCCTGTGTTCTCACCTGTGTCTCATCAACTACAATCAGACGTTCTCGTGCGCCTGCCCCCATCTCATGAAGCTACAGGCTGACAAACGCACCTGCAAAGGTAGGGACCCACAGCCTGGGCACCACACCGTTCTCCAAGTCACCAGTCTTCTGAATGTCTCAGGGGTGAATCGTTCTAGGATATTGTATTAATACTAAACTGCTAATGAACATGTTTTGGGGGATAATTGTTCAGCGATCTTAGGACTCAGTCGTGTCAAATGTTTTCCTGATGTCATGATGGTCCCCCCCCCCCCAGAGTCCCGTCAGTTCCTGCTGTACGCCCGTCAGATAGAGATCCGAGGCGTGGACATAGACAACCCCTACTACAACTACATCATCTCCTTCACCGTGCCGGACATCGACAACGTGACCGTGGTGGACTACGACGCCCTGGAGCACCGCATCTACTGGTCCGACGTCCGTACCCAAGCCATCAAGAGGGCCTTCATCAACGGGACCGGGGTGGAGACGGTGGTGTCCGCCGGTAGGAACCTCGTGGCCACGTCGCCCCGGGAAGCTACCCGGGACCCCGAATGGGCCTCTTGTTTATTGTCTGCCGACACGAGGGGCGCGTTTTGCTCGCTCCATTGAAAAACGAAAACCACCACTTTGGAATCCACTGGGCTGATTGGTGATCTGGTTTGTGGTTCATTTCAAAGTGTCTCTGTGTTTTCTTGTTTTGTTCGTTAGACCTTCCCAATGCCCATGGTCTGGCTGTAGACTGGGTGTCCAGGAACCTGTTCTGGACCAGCTATGATGCCAATAAAAAACAGATCAATGTGGCCAGACTGGACGGCTCCTTTAAGAACGCTGTCATCCAGGGTCTGGACAAACCACACTGCCTTGTGCTCCACCCTATACTGGGGTTAGTTGTGCAGATCAAACGTGCGCGCACACACACACACACACACACACACACACACACACACATCTGAGGAGGAGGACTGGTGATTCACGTTACACAACGACAGCATCAGAATGCTGGCGTGGTCATTGTGGTTTGAGTTGAGTGGAAGTCGGGCCTGTCTTGCATAATGACACGTTACTTTGTTGTTTCCTTCCCCAGGAAGCTTTACTGGACCGACGGCAACAACATCAGCATGGCCAACATGGATGGCAGCAACCATACCACGCTCTTCACCAATCAGAAGGGCCCTGTGGGTGAGTGAGGGCACGGTCGCCAACACGGGTGCAATGCAGAGCATGGCATAGACCAAATGATGCCCGGGAGAGAGCAGGGATTTGACCACGCAGAGAGAGGGTGTGAGGGAGAGTAAGAGACAGAAAGGACACTGGTCAGTAGGTCTACAGTCATATTTTATCCGTCCAATCGGCTCCGTCCAGGCAGCCCTATGTGTTATGACACAGGTGGTTAAACATGGTCCTGGAGAGCCAGTGGCGCATTCTTCATTTTACCAACCTGTGAGACCAGGTGTTTTTAATTCAGCCAATCACTGAACTGATCAATTAGCTCCATTAGCTTGGCGTGGTGCCTGGTGGCGCTCCTTCCTCTCCCTGGCTTCTGATATAGACTGTGTGATGAGAGAGATTTCGTGCTGTGCTAACTGCATCAACTCCTGTCCCCTGCAGGTTTGTCCATTGATTATGACAAGGAGCAGCTGTACTGGATCAGCTCAGGGAATGGCACAATCAGCCGCTGTCGGCTTGATGGTTCGGGCCTGGAGCTTCTGGAGGGGATAAAACCGGGCAGACTGACCCGGGCCTCGGCGCTGGCCATCATGGGTGAGACGGACGGCTTGTTGAGTCTAGTGTCAATCTTCTGTTGAGACAATGTTGTTTTAATATATATACCTGTCTGTGTATCTTTATTACATATACCCTCTGTGTGTCTTTATTACATATACCCTCCGTGTGTCTTTATTACATATACCCTCCGTGTGTCTTTACATATACCCTCTGTGTGTCTTTATTACATATACCCTCCGTGTGTCTTTATTACATATACCCTCCGTGTGTTTTTATTACATATACCCGTCCGTGTGTCTTTATTACATATATCCTCCGTGTGTCTTTATTACATATACCCTCCGTGTGTCTTTATTACATATACCCGTCCGTGTGTCTTTATTACATATACCTGTCTGTGTATCTTTATTACATATACCCTCTGTGTGTCTTTATTACATATACCTGTCTGTGTATCTTTATTACATATACCCTCCGTGTGT
>JACXGJ010009630.1:0-23853 GCA_016801105.1 Esox niger | reverse complement strand
AGCATCCCTCCATACATAGTTACCACAGCATCCCTCCATACATAGTCACACAGCACCCTTCCATTTATAGTTACCACAGCATCCTTCCATATATAATTAGCACATCATTCCTCCATATAGTTACAAAATCATCCACATAGGCATATACAGTATAATTTGGTTCCCATATACCTAAGCTTAGTTTCCTATCCCCCTGAATGGTCAAGGTTGTGATTGACATTATAATGGTGAAGGTTATGATTGAAGTAATGATGGTCAAGGTTATGATTAAGAATTAATGGCCAAGATTACGATTAAGATAGTAATAGAGAAGATTAAGACAATACTGAAGCTTAAGATTAACATAATGCTGAAGGTTATGATTAAGATAATAATGAAGGTTATGATTAAGATAATAATGAAGGTTATGATGAAAATAATGGTGAAGGTTATTATTCAGATAATAAGGAAGGTAATGATTACAATAATAACGGTGAAGGTTATGATTAAGATAATAACAGTGAAGTTTATGATTAAGATAATGAAGGCTATGATTAAGATAATAATGAAGGTTAGGATTACGATGATAATGGTGAAGGTTATGATTAAGATAATAAATAAGGTTATGACTGAGGTAATAACAAAGGTTATGATTGAGGTGATAATGGTCAAGGGTATGACTCACCAGTGTTTACAGGAGTGCGTCTTTTTGTGGGTGGGGTCGACCAGGGGCATGCTAGTCACCTAACCTAGGCTTTGGGTCACAGATGAAGTCAATTTACACTGGCTAAACTGGTAATGAAAACATATGTATTCACATTGGGATTTGATATATTAAGGACAAAAGAATTTTTTTTGTTACAGATTTTAGGTAATTTAGGATATCTGGACAAACGTTTAATATTAACTCAGTATTTGGTGAGCTTTTCTCCATACATAGTTACCACAGCATCCCTCCATACATAGTTACCACAGCATCTATCCTAATTTTAATGAGGTACTGATTAGGTGATTACCTGAACCAAATCTAATTTAACAAGGAAAAGTATAAAACCACTGCTGTGGTCATCACTATCCTCATGCAATAGGACCAGCTGGATGCCAAAAACAGTGCAACTAGTACCTCAAAGGTAATTTGAATAAAAAAGTAACTATTCAAAAGCAACTGACTTACAAACAACAGACATTGGGGACAAAGCTACAGACTGGCAGAGGGCAAAAACGACTATCCACTGACCAAGATGACCGTCAACTCATTCAAATGTCACTCAACAACCGTAGGATGACATCAAGTGACCTACAAAAAGAATGGCAAACAGCAGCTGGGGTGAGTACTTGAATTTTTGTGTCACCCAATAGCAATGTGACAGACTGGTGGAGAGCATGCCAAGATGCATGAAAGCTGTGATAAAAAATCTGGGTTATTCAACCAAATATTGATTTCTGAACTCTTCCTAAGTTAAAAAACTTCATTGTTGAAAAATGAATATGAATGTTTTCTTTGCATTATTTGAGGTCTGAAAACAATGCATATTTTTTGGTTATTTTGACCAGTTGTTATTTTCTACAAATAAATACTCTAAATGACAATATTTTTGGGGGGAATTTGGGAGTAATGTTGTCAGTAGTATATAGAATAAAACAAAAATATTCAATTTACTCAAACACATACCTATGAATAGAAAAACAAGAGAAACTGATAAGAGACAACTGCAAAATGTATTTTTTTCCAGAGCTGTATAAACATGCCACACATCATACTGCTGATGAATGCCGTATTCAATACAGTACAACTCAGCACTGCACAATTCAGTCACGCTCGCCTCATGGTCACATAGACGGATCAGGAGAAGAGAAGGAGATCAAGAGTTAGAAAGAGAAGGCAGACAGAGACAGGGGCTTTGGGAGGGAGCGAGACAGAGAGAGAACGGCCTATTTAGTAATGGAGAGATCCAGAGAGCGGGGGAGAGAGGAGAGAGCTAGGGAGGCAGAAGAAAAGAGTTAGGAAGACAGACTGGGGAGAGGGAGGGAGGTTATGACAACAGAGGTAAAGCCGGCCGAGGAGGGATACAGGGCACAAGGCTACGGGGACATGAGGTAAACTCCCCCTCTGGCAAAGCACATGTGTACCGTCCAACCAATGGAATCACCGAGGGCCGGACGTACAAGCCTCTGCTTCCAGAGACAGACGGAAAGAGAGGAAAGATAGAGAAGGAAAACAACATTGACTCCTCTGTAAGGATTCAGGCATTTTCTCCGACTCATCACTGACCAGGGAAGGGATGTGTACAGCACAGAATGAGTGGGTGGATGTTCGGCATTCAGAGTGCGCGCGCGCACGCGCGCGCGTGCGAGTGTGTGTGTGTGTGTGTGTGAGAGACAGAGCTCCAATCATTGTCTCAAGGCCATGCGATTAAATACCATTCACGGGAAATAAAAACCTCTCGCACAAACACAGAGCGACGTTCAAACGCGTGCATCGATCGGAGTGTGGGTGTACTTGTGTACAGAATGTGCGTACTTGGTTACGACTGAAAGAAATATAGGCCAAGCTAATATACTAACGCACATAAGAATCCCATGCATTGGAGCTACTCCCTAGAGGTAGGAGAACTCAAATCAGATATTCTATGTGAAAAACGGATGAGGGGAATGGAGGCAACGTGAGTAAAACAGAGAGGAGGGAGGGGGTTAGAGAACGTGAGGTGTCTGTCTGTCTTGTAAATCCCATTCCAGAGAGGTATGAATAATGAGCCAGTCATTAGTGCTTCATTTCCCTGTGTCTCTCTCTCACACCAGCCAAATTAGCTTGCTAATTAATCCAACCCAGATTAGGACACAAAGGGCTGGGCCAGGACAGCTCTAACTCACACGTGCAGGAACACACACACACGCACACGCACACACACCTGAGATCCCAAGCAGTGATACATCACATCCCCCACACGGCAGTGTCAGCCACTGACAACCGCTCCGGAGCCCCACAAGCGCCACGACATTCATCATTATGACACAGCCACACACACACACACGCACGCAAACACACACGCACGCAAACACACACACACACACACACACGTATGCACACTGTAACATTTTCATCAGATGTTGAGATTAACTGTCAGTGTGCAGTACCTGAAGACACAACGCTATAACCTCCCCCGCCCTTCCCCCCCAACACGCACGCACGCACGCACTGAGTCAGGTTAAATATAGGTCAACAAAATAAAGGTTAACAAATCGACTGCAGGACATTGACCTACAACGGCACTGACTACATGCGCTAACAGTGTTCTGACTGTGTGTAGTAGGACTGAAGGCCACGGCAGATGTGTATGCGAACTAGCTAGCTGACAGAATGGAGAGGAAGAGAAGATCAACTCTTCTATCTCCAAAGCTGATAAGCCACAATTCAAATTAAAAGCTGCAGTCTAGAACACCGACTGACTGACTGACTGACTGACTGACTGGCTGGCTGGCTGGCTGGGAATGACACTGACTGTCTGTGACCGAGTATCAATCTTTCCTCTTTCCTGTTTCCTCACCCTGTTCTTGACATCTCTCTACTACTCCACTCTCACATCCTCCCTCATTCAGCCTCATTGCATTTTGTCCTCCCTCTCAATCTCGTTCACTTTGGCTGCTCTTCTCTCACTTTCCTTCCTTCCTTCACTAGCCCTACCTCTCTTGGTCTCTCTCTTTTCTTGTCCTCCTGCCTCCTATCTTTCTCTCCTTCCCCCTGCACCCCCCTCTTCCCAGGAACACTCCTCCTGACACAGACTTGTCATTGTGAGGGCATGTTCTCTGTCAGCTGTTGGACTCGACTCATCGTGTGTGTGTGTGTGTGTGTGTGTGTGTGTGAGTGTGCGTGTGTGTGTGTGTGGAATAGAGGAACAAAAAGACAGAACATCTGTCTCTGGGGAGGAGGAAGAGGACCGCGGCTGCAGGGGGACTGATGAAGAACGAACTACTCAACACGACAATCGGACCGAGGTCCACACTGCAGAGTACCAATCAACCAAGAACTTCTATCCTTAGAAGCACTGGTCCGGCAGGACGCGACAACTAAAAGCAACCTGGTGGAACATACCTGGTCTGGTCACGTATCTGTGATAAGGATGAAAGGAGAGGGGACAGTGGTGGTGTACAGCAGAACCTCCCAGCTCAACAGTCCGACAGGTCAGAACCAACAAGTTCTACTCCAGAATATCAGAGGGGATAGTCTGGTATCAGTCTGGGGCTCCCAGAGAGCCTGTTTTCAACAGGACCACTGCCTATGTGTTAGAACTGAAGGATCCATTTTGGCACTGCACACTTTCCTGAGACACTTTATCTTTCCACAGTGACGGATGTGAAAGTTAACTGGAGTAAATAGGACGACATACAGGCCTAAGATGCATTCACTGGATCTCAAATCGACATTCAATCACCGGTTATTGGCATGAGATCTGCACTGGGAGATAGCCAACCTCTCCTTGGTCAGCCAAACTGTAATGCACTCCGATACACTCGTGTGGGGGGGGGGAGATTTCAGAGAAATGTCATAGCAGAAGGAGAAAAAAAAGAACATAACATCTGATTCAGGGATGCTAATCTTAAATCCTGTCTGTTATCCTGTCATATAATGGCTCATGTAACAATCGGGAGCTACGCAAAAATGTCAACCGTGTGTCGGCGTGAAATGCAACTCACGCCATTATGTTATTATGTTCCATTATGAGCAATGTAGCGTCGTCTTGCGGTCACCCATATGTACACCGGAAAACGCACCGGTGACACAGCATATATGGCAGAGCAGTCACCAGCCCCCCCCCCCCCCCACCACTCCCTGCCATCTTAAATCCACATTGTGTGGTAAAAGGGGGGATGCCCCTCTCCCTCTTTCCTATCTCACAGCGTCTCCGATAGTGATACAGTGTTTGGCAACAGTGCCCGGCTGCAGATGCAGGCAGTCAGATAGCACACACCACTAAATGTCACGCAGGAGGGAAAATACCCTTTAAAAATAGGCAGAGACCTTCTGGGCGGTAACATGGGGGGGGGGGGGGGGCGGGCGAGTAAAAGATAGGGATTGGTTCAATAGGGAGACAGAAGGGACGAGGGATTGGGGAGCACAGAAATAGGAGAGAAAAGGTGTTACTTAACATCCCCCAACCACCCACGGTTGTGAGAGCGTGTGGGTGTGTGTGTGGTTATGCATAAAGGCATAAAGCTGGAGCATGATAAATTAGAGGGCTATGTGATCACACCAATCTGTGTATCATGCCTGGACTACACAAGTGAATGATGATCGAAACAGCTCAGTGACTGTTGGGATCAGCAAGATCAGTAGATCTTCAATCTCTGGAATGAGAGGAGGCACACCCACCCACCCACGCACACAAAGAGGGGCAATTTGGAAAGGCCTGTTTAAATGTGCAGCCATATAATGAGAAGTCATGAGATAGCAATACAGCAAATGGTCGGGGGTCAGCGGGGGATACATTCTCACCACTACAACATGGGCCATCAACAGCTAACCACTCTAAGCCGAGGGGACATAAATGGGACAGGCTCCGGGAGCGCGAGTCTGGGCGCTCGTAATAACAGACCGCGATCATTATGTCAGCTTGAAAACCTCCCTTTGTCCCCGTTCTTGGAATTCTGTATATAAGTGAATTACGGGTCTTGTTGCCGTGTAATCTGATTTCTGACTATTAAAGCAGAACTTGTGCAGCAGAACCCAAATCGAATTTGAGCACGCTGGGAGTTGTTAGTCACTCCGCAATCCGATAGTTTTAATAACCGCGTGTTTTCAATTCTAAAAATGACTGGAAGCATAATGGTTGGGTTTGCATTTCGACTTTTCGATTATGTTTTTTTCTATGCATGCAAACTATACGGTCAATATTTCCTTTCATATAGAAGTAGAAACCACGAGTCCATTATAACCTTAATGAATTATTCAAATCCGCAAGTTAATAGGTGCAGAGCCACATGACAATTAAAACACAAGACATCGTGCGAGTTATCTTTACTGTAGCATGTGACAGGCGCGCACGCGCCCGCACGCACGCACACACACACAAGCACGCACGCACACCGCTGTATTTGGGTTTGACAGGGAACTGGGAGCACCCAGTGCCTCAACATGCGCACTCACCCTGCCCAAGCAACCCCACTCACCTATCCTAACCGAGCGAGACCCTGTGAAATTTTAATGGGCGACTGGCGCAAATCACTGTAGAAGTTCCCTTCCGTTATTCTATGCATTGCATTCGATAGCAGGAGACACGAGACGGGCTTCTTGAACTACATTTTAACGACAGCCAATAAAGGACCGTTTAAAAGACGCCGTTTATTTATCAGTATATAATTTACCATCGTTATAATAGCATTCATTCATCACTGTCCTGTCGGTCTCTAGGCTGGAATATTACCATGTTACTGTCGCGCTCGCCGTAGCCTCACTGCCTGCTGGCACTCCTATTTTTATTCCATAATCTCAACATCGATAACAAATACCTAAAACACAAACCAACCGCAGCAAAAGGCGCAATTCCGATCCAATTCCACTCTCCCCAAAACAACAGGCTCAAACATTTCTAAATAGGACATCCGTTTTTCATAGCACAACTACAACTATAATCGAGAAAGAAGTGTCGGCAAAGAGGAGCAGAACTGCCCAATTACTCACATTTTATCGACCGGAACCAGCAAGCGGCTCTCCACCATCATATCAGGCAGAAAATCCAGATTGTAGGATGTCATGTTACCCTTACTCTCTGTGTCACTCCAGGTACAGACTGAAGATTCGCCGCTCTCCGTCCTCTCCCCTCTGCTCTGCCTGACAAATACACAGCGCGTTCTCTCTTTCCTCCCAGTTCGACAACTGCGCCTGGCCACGGAGACGAAGACGGACAGGTGCAAGCGCCGAGGCCTCCCTAAGGCAGTAGCCACACACTCGGCAGTTGTCACATTCTCTTCTCCTCCAACGTTCGTTTTTCTCCCACCAATACGGTCTAAAAATGTGCTGCGCTCAGGCAACTGTTGGGCTGTGGAATAGCAAGGGAAGAGTTGGGAGGCGTGGCGGCTCCGCGCGCACCGATGCAGTTAATCTTTAATAGATACGGTTATCTGGAGCTTCGCCAGTTATTCCCTTGCATATGGGAAATTAACAGTCCGATGTTTTTCTTGATGGTAATTTATTCGTGTTATCATAAGACAAAACGAATGATCGCCTATACACCTAGATACAATAAACAGCAAAAAGGCAATTTAATTGAATTGTAGAGGCTAAACTACATACACTATATTTTCTGCCCGACAGAACGCCTCGGTTCGGTGACCTATTTTCCGCGGGGCGTAATCAATTCCGTGGCCCTCCTGTATATAATCAATTTAAATGATGGAATGTCTGCATCAGATGTTTAGAGAGGATTGGGTGGTAGCCCGGCCGATGCACAAAAAACGGTTGTTTTCTAGTTATCACTCCACAATTTTGGCCCTTAACACGAGCCATACAAAGGGATCCTTGTTCACGGCCCGTGGCGTTCATAGTGAATTGATTAGCTTTTTTTCTAAAATGGTTTATTGACGCGTAATTTGTATGGATGTGGGTTAAGCAGGCAGGACAGGGAGCCACGTAAGGGGTCTGAATGCAACCTACTCCAGGGAAAAGAGACTGAAGCATTATGGGCTACGTTACCATATTTCTTGGCAGCAGATGAAACACGAACTGGGTCATGAGGAGCAGAATGAGCAAGCAGTTCACATAACCATAACCATCCTAATATCACTAATTTATTCATAGAGCGAGCCTGTTAGTGTTTCCATGTAGAAGGCGTGCCCCCGGGCACCGCCGCAGGGCCGGGTTTGTCCTTTACACATAATGGTCAGTGTACGGCTGGGAGAAAGCTGATCGCAGCTCTGTGCTTCAGGACGCTGGGTCCCCGGCTGTACCGCAGCCTTTGTATCACAGCACCTGCCCCCTTGCTGCTAGGAAAAAAAGGTCCTAACTAAGTAAACATGCTGCTGTATAGCATGAGCTATTTGTGGGGTAGTTAAAGTTGTTCCACGTTCTTTTTCCGTGACGGAAGCACATCCTCCCGGGATACTTTGGCATATTTGTCTGGATTCAGCTAAACTAACGCACGTTGGGGGGGGGGGGGGGCAACGTACGTGAGTGCTGGGGGGGGCGTGCTCTGCGCCTATTCCACTTTCACAGCTGAAATGGCACTATGACCCCTGACTAGCCCTCAAACAAGCAAAGTGTCAATACAACACTGAGATCTAAACGTTCGCTGGCTCTGACACTCACCCACAAGCGGCGCCGCTTGCAAACTACCGTGCTACCAGCAACACCAGCTTACTAAACAAGCAGAATTGCTTCTGTGCTTGGAGGCAAGTAATGCGGAACCAGGCATTACAGCACCTGGTATTCCAGACGGCTACGCGCTCTGGCTTTCAGTAGCCCGCGTGAGGAAGACTTTTAAACAGGTTAACATTTGCACGGCCACGGGGACAAATGACAAAGAACACAGGACAAGGGCAAATCAGTTGGCCCGTGTCTTCACGGACCTATTCCACCTCTGCCTGGCCCGCTCCATTATACCAGCTGGCATCACGCAGACCAACATAGCCGCGATGCCCCTGAATGCCAAGGCAACCTGCCTAAATGATACTGTTCAGCAGGACTCATATCTCCAGCTGTGAAACGCTCTGAAAGGCTGGTATTGTGGCATTCAAAACGACATCACCCCAGACACCCTGGACCCAATCCAATTTGCATGCAGCTCCAACAGACGGACACGTGACGCGATCTCTGCTGCACTCCACCAAGCTCTCGCCCACCGGGCAACAGGGAAACCCTGCGACAACGTGGTTCATCGACCGCCCCTCCGCGATTATCACCGCAGACACCGCCCGGCCCGGTCCTAACCCCAGGACCCTGTTTCCAACACCTCGGTCTGAAAGTGGGTTCCGGCGGGACAGACGCCACGGCGGCTGGCCTGCTCGCCGCTAACGAAGACAGACAAGCCAACGGGGAGGTCAGAGACCAGGCGTCGCGGCACCGGGAAAACACACTCCATCGCCGTCACCGCGAAGATGCAGCTGATTGTAGGCTACAGGAAACACAGGGACGTGGTCGACAGGGCTGAAGCAGAGCGCGGTTAGAGCTTACATTTCCTTAGCGTACGTGTCGCTAAGCTATTAAGATGGTCAACACACACACACACACACACACGCACACACACACACACACACGCACACACGCGCGCACGCCCGTTGAGCACGTATTGACTAGTCACCTCAGCCTGCCACCACAGTTTTAGGTCCTCCGTGAAAAAGTCTAAACGATGCGTTCCACTTCCCTGACAGTAGACACTGATGTCGATGTATCCCGAACCCTTGAGCCTTCCTGCCACTTCTGACATAGTGGATATAATGTCCTCAGAGCTGCAGCCCGTGTTTTTGTGCTGGCATGTCTTTGTGTCCTTTCTAGCTTCTTTTTCTTGCTCTCAATCTTTCTCTTTTCATAAAATCGTATATTCCTCAAAGGAGAGTAGGACGAAAGGGTTTTTATGTCATGTGTGTTCTTTGATAGCCTGCTCCGGGCAAAGTCTTCCCCCGTTCTCTCCCTTTCCCTCCCCTTCATCTCTCCCTCCCCTCAGGCTGGGGCACAGCTGCCCAACAACACAGATCGATCACTTCATGTAAGAGGGGACAGATATAAAAAAAGAGAGAAAGAGAGAGGGAGAGACGGAGAGAATTCAACGGAAGACACAAATTGCTCAGAATCAGTCTCTTCCTTACCTTGCAGCCGAAGTTAGTACAATTCCAAGCAAACACCTGCATAAGACAAAATCATCTCCACCGCTACATCATCACAGTGAGACGCTCTCAAAATAATCACCATCATCCTTCCTCTTTATTTCCCCCAAATGATGGTGGGTAGTGGCAGGATCCACTCGTGATGAGCGTCTGTTTTCTCACATGTGAATATTTAATGCACGCTCATGAATAAAGCAGGAGAGCAAGCAGCTGTGTTTGAGCCTAAGTGGACATAGGAGAGACCTGGTAGAGATAGCCAGACGCTGAATAATGACATAACCTATATGAAGTCTCTCAACAGACATTTTAACATTGTTATTATATGTGAGTAGTGTGTTCATGTGTGTGTGTGGGGGGGGGAGATCGCACACACAAGCAGAAAAAAAAACAGTGGTGAGGAATGCTCAACTACAGAAGCCGTTCTTAGAAAAGGAAGACGACAACCATTCAGAACAATGACATCGAGGTCTGGAAGTCTCAACAGCACCCCCTGTGCTAGACTACGGTATATCCCTTGGATACACTACAGACATACTCTTTTATGTTATAGTAACATCGCACAGTACTGCGGGTGCCCTCTCATAGAACCAAACAGTAATTATGATGGCGAGGAAGAGAACATCGCCCCTGGTCACGGGGGGACCATCATCCTCTGAATCACCGACCGTTTCCTCCAAGTTCTCCCAGCTTCTGTGTAAATCCCTGCAAAACACAATCCCGTCCACACGATGTTAGCCGTTTTCCGACTGATTCAAGTTGGTCTTCTCAGTGGGCAGTGGAACAGCTGAGCTCAGCACCCATCCGTGACCAGCCTTCGCAGAACTGCTACTCCCGAATCCAATCCAGCCTTATCCCACTTTCCCATCTGAACTGTGTTGAGATGATCCCTCCCAGAACACTGGGTTGCTCTTTAGGACAGCGTAACATTTTCACATGTGTTTATCACACGGCCAGACCCTGCTGGCTGGGGACCGTTCTCCTTAATATTTCACTACTAGTATTTTTAAGGCCATCGTCACCATCTCTGCGTTCTCTACTGGGTTCATATTGACGTCACCAACGAACGCAGAGCACCTTTCCGGTATTCAAGAAGACTCTGTAACGCGTTCAACACAGGGTCTGATGTAATCCGCTCAACAAACACACACACACACACACACACACCATGGCCATCCCAAAGCAGTCTCTGTCTGTTCAGCTTACATCCTGACAGGGGGGTTGACCCGCACACCCTGCTGGCGTAGTTGGGCGTCTGTCTCGGTCTCCATCGGGGGCTTTGGGGATGAGTCGGCATGTCTTTCGACTGGACGACGGAGAGAGAGAGAGCTAATGTTTCCCAGGCCCCTAAAGGCACTTCCACGATTGGCTGGACTGGCTGGGAAATGCTTAGTTGAGCTCTAATGATCTGAGTCACAATAAAGTGCATCTCACCAGAACGTATTATGGTGCCACAGTGAGGATGGCTGAACACAACCGCGTGTTTGGCCAGCAGACGCCCCTGTCCTGCGTTCGCCGTAGACCTGTAGTGTCTTGTCCACAGTAATCTGGGATCATTACTGGTGTAATCCGTGCCACAATAACTGGCCCCTAGCGTTTCTGGTTCTGATTCAGACAGGACTAACTCTGTCAATGAAGTGCTGGCGAACACACTCACTAATACTGACGTGCCTGTCCGTAGATCACACCCATGGGCTGGGACCCAGGGCCACACATTTGAAAGCAGAGAAAAGTCCACGTTTCAAAGTGTGAGTCATGTCATAAACATGTTCACGTACACGCACGCACGCACGCACACAGTTGTCCGCTATCATGGTGTGTGTTGAGGGATTGAGGCTGGCCAACACACCATCCAGTCCAGCTGCAGTCCAACAGAGCGCTCTCTGGCTGTAATTGGCAATCGCCACGGTGAGAGAGAGGAGTTAAAATAGAGCCTGCCGTCTGTAGGTCTTTCATTCATTACACATCCCTCTCGCTCTCTCTTCATCCCTCTCTCTCCTCATCCCTTGCTCAGCCCCTGCCTTCTTCTCTCTCTCCTCATCCCAGTCTTCATCCCTCATCTCCACTTCATGCTCCCTTCACTCTTTCCTTCTCCCTTTCTCTGTGCTCAGTCCAATATCTCCCACTTTCCCTTCCCCCTCCACAACACTCCCTTTCTCTTCCACCCCCCATCCCTCCTTCCTCCTTACCTCTCCTTTCTGCTCTTTTCCTCATTAAAGAGGGACCCAGGCAGTAGTGGTCACTGCCTCTCATTTATTTTCATTTGAGACCGGTGCAGCTTCACTGATCCTCACGGGGCCGAGCAGGGAGAGCACAATGGTGTCATTCTGATAACAACCACACACACACACACACACACACACACACACACAAACACACACACACACACACACACACACACACACACATTCTGACACACACTAGCGAGCACATACATATTGGATTTCACGCACACATTCCCACATTTCCTCATCAGTTCAGGCACTCCGTCTCTCTTTGTGTGCGTTTGTGTGTATGTGTGTGTGTGTGTGTGTGTGTGTGTGTGTGTGTTTCAGACAGTTGTATTGATAGGCGGAGGTTACTTCCAGGTGGACCAGCTCTTAATAAGCAAACTGGTATTAGACTAATAAAGTAATTAGTATTGATCTGCGGTAAACCGTCCTCTGGGGACCAACCAGGTGTGTCTCTGCTTTGTCATGTTCCAGTTGTATTTCCATATTAATCTGACGTGTGGTTTCAAAGAAAGTGTTTGAAAAAAACGTGCAACGACTCTGACCACACCTATCCCATACCTCCCCCGGCACGTTCCAACTGACCCGGCTCTCCTCTCAATGGCCCGCTGGCAATTAAACCCCAGTCCGACCATCCGTTTTACTGTGGCGCGTGGCCGGGAAAATTCATAGTCTGGGACTATTTTAAAGCCCATTGCCTCAATCTTCCCTCTGTAATGAGAGGAGCCATAACCGGGGTCTTTAAACCAACAGCCAGGCCTCTAATAGGAGACTAATACCCCGTGGGAAGTTAGGGACGCACGCTTACAGGAGCACGCTCAGAAGGAGACGCTTGGTTTAGCGCTGACTGGGCTTATCGGGAACACCCATCCCTGTCTTGGTTTTATTGGCTCAATCCATAGTGAAGCCTTAATACACCAGGGCGAACAGTGATTTATTACGGTTTTACAACGCGGCCCGGGTGCATAAGGAGGAGGCTAATTCATTATTTTGTACGGCTAACTCTCAAAGGTATGTGTGCTGTATATTGCAAACATAAATCTATACAAAAAATAATAATCATCACGTGGAGGAGAAAAAGATACATGGACTGGGATGGGGAGAGGGAGGGGAGGGTACAGAAGTCTGAAGTGGTAGACTCGCTGCCTTGTTGTTTTGGCCGTGTCTGTCTCTCTGTGGGAGCCTGATGCTTTGTGTGCAGCCCCCCCCCACCCACCCACGCTAGCCCCCTCCCTCCATCTTAAAACAATGTCCTGAAAACAAGAGAGAGGCATAAGACGTGTAAAAATAAGGAGTTAAAGAGAGAGTTAGAGACTGACAAATCCGTTGATCAAACATGAACAGCTTTCGTCTGGTTTTCTACAGAGTACAGCGGATCGAAACAAACACAGTGTTCTCACAAAATCCAAATATGGGGTCTCCCCCTTTTCTGCTCCGGGCACCCCACCCCTCTCTCATCTCCTCCTGTCTCCATATTACGAGGCGTAGAATATAAACACTCCGCACTTAACACTAAGCGCCAGCCTCACAGCGCCCCTACAACCCCTCTCGTACCCCTCCGCGAGCGAGGGGGGGGGGGTGAAGGGCCGGGGTTGAAGAGGAAAAGAGAGCAAGGGAGAGGTAAAGGCGTCAGATAACATGCCGGAAACAATTGAACAGTCGCAGGACAGAACGGAGGGATCCGGGGGGAGGGAAAACCAGCAGAGGAGCAGACAGGCACTGCGGTGAGAGATGACAACAGCAGACTGAGCCAGCCGTCCTCCAAACCCCTCTGTCCCACTACGTAAACCCAACACGAAACACCCGCTAAAACACAAGATCACATGACGGAGTCTCTGAACGAGGTGTGTGTGTGTGTGTGTGTGTGTATGTGTGTGCGTGTGTGTGTGTGTGCGCGCGCGCCAGCGTACCTCAGCAGCAGTTCGTCGGCCCTCATGGATCCAGTGTTGGGGTGGGGTCCAGAGGGGGGGCAGCATATATCGTCGACACACACACTCTGCACAAAGCCCAGCTCGGACGAGAGCTCTAACATCGCTGCTCTGAACGCGTGTGACAGCGGACCGTATCCTGCAAGTGGCCTCTCCCTCTCCTGGATCTTTTCCTCTGCTCTGATTCTTGTTCTGTTCGCCCTCCCTTTTTTTCGACTTCACAACGAGCGGTATCTTTCTGCTCTCGGTCGCTCACTCCCTTGTTCCTCGGTCTCTATCGTTCCTGTTTGCAGAAACACGTTCTCTCTCGCTCTACCCCTCCCCTCTTTTTCTCTCGCTCTACCCCTCCTCCCTCTGGCTCTCTCTGGTGAAGCGATAGAGCGGTGGAGATCCTGCTGGTTTGTCTGGCTGAAGTAATCCCCCCTGACAGCTCAGCTCATGTTGTTGTGCTCCTAGTTTTTTTTCTTTTACTACAGCTCCAAGCAGACCAGCCTGACCCAGCTTAGCCCAGTCCAACCCAATATAACCCAGTTTACTCCAACTCAGCCCAGTTCTAAAGCAGTTTTACACAGACCCGTTGTTTGAGCTCGGCCAATCACCAGGGAATGAAGCTATGGGGATGGGCCAATGGATAAGGGCCAAATAGTTCCTTTTCTTTCCCAGCTAAAGGAAGTGTAGTCTCAGTTAGTACCTTGCCCTACAGGGACACTGTCAGAAGCTCCATGTATAGTCACACACACTCTCTCTGACACACACACACACACACACCTGTCACTTCAGAGTGTGTCCTACACTCAGGAGACAGAAACAGAAGAGTCAGGAAGCGGCTGATTAAAAATTCATCCTTCTGTTTATTATGATTTATGCATGTTTCCCTCAGACAGTAACAAAAAAGAAAGACCTAACACTATAGTTTCATTAGTGCCTAACGCTGCGCTCTCTCTCTCTGTCTCACTCTGTCTGAGTGTGTGTGTGTGTGTGTGTGTGTGTTTGTTGGAGCGTGCGTGTGTGTAAGGGGGATAGTCGAGGATTTCATACAGATTTTGTGGAAGCCTCATTATAATGTTGGCAATAATGTGCAAAATGATGTCCTCTACAACACCTGCAAGAGACTCCAGCAACCCTGGGAAGTCAACTACATTCACAGGCAAAATGCCGCAAACATCTCAGCTTCCAACTTCAAACCCCAAATGGTGAATATAGTGTTCCATATTGCCTTGGAAATGGGAGGGTCATATCCACTGCCCTACTTCTCAGTTTAATTAGTTACATTTCTACATCCTAACCTTCTCCTCTGATGTCCTCCTGAATCTGGATATGTCCCACTGTAAGTGCCAATATCCTTGAGTTAATCTCCTCTGCTGCTCCAGGACCAGCACAGGAGGGGCTCTGCACATATGCTCATATCTGAGAGACCAGTGAATGACTATAAACTCGTTGCTCAGAAAATGGCCACATTTCAGGATCAATTCTCGCTTGCTTCGGATTTTAGTGCAACATCAAGTCGCCCTCACTCCAGCCAAGCTAAACACACGAACACGCTCTGCTTTTCGCTGAATCCTCCTCCGCGACACACAGGTGGGCATTTTCGGCAGGACATCAGAGTATCTTGGGGCCACTGCGGGATTATAAATACCAATGGTCTTGTTTTTGTTTATCGGGTGTAATGCAATGACCTACTTGTGTTTTCAACGAGTGCTACTCATGTTAGGAGCGAGTGTCCTGTCCTCTCATCTCTCGTTCTCCCTTCCTCCACCCACCCCCAACCTACAGCCTAAATCAGTCTGACAGTGAAAGGTCAATGCCCATTGGGTACATGGGGGGCATTGTGTGATGTAAGGGCATTGTCATGGTAACGTACGTAGCTTACTCTACAAGCTGGGCTCAGGAAGTGCAAAGACCTTTCTATGGCCAAACCGGGGACAGCTCTGGTTTAAATCCAAGCCTGGGCACAATGACACACTGAATGACTCAACACAGAGATGAGCAACCCCAAATGATTAAACTTACAAGTCTACATTCCATTTTTCATAGCGTATCCAGACTGCTATGAAACCTGTAATTACTTACCATGTCATATTGGTTAATCATATATATTTTTTAATTATGTGAAAACATGCTTTTTCTGTGTAGGAATGTTGGTGGGTGGACCCCAACCTGACAGCGTTGTGGGTGTACACCATTCATTAACAAATATTCACACATTTAGATTGCTGACTGGCTAGCTCATCCTCTCACTGCAGATTGGCCAATCGAAATGCTGTAGGACGATGATGTCATCTTTCTGAGCTTCATGCAAGTAATCAATAGTATTCGGGTATAAATACAGAATATTAACTTTTAAGTGAGATTTTCACTTGGCAGGGACTTGAAGTTTTTGCAAGCGTTATTTGACCTTTATTAATTCTGCCAATAAAGTTTGACTTTGATTGTGAGGAGAGCAGGAGGGGTTTAAGGAGACAGAGAGGTGGGTGGACATTCTGTTATGTCTAGGAGCAGCCCATTCTGCTGAGTTCGGCTTCCTATTCATAAAAGAGGGATTACCAAAGTCTGCAGGCTCTTCTGTTTCGTTTTTCTCTTGCTCTACCTTTTCTCCTCTCTTCAGGCCTCACTCGGACCGAATCGAGAAGGGGAGTACCCCCCCTTCACCCTCACATCCCCTTAAGCATTCTGCCCGTGTTCATCCATTCAAGAAATCCTCTCATCCTCCTCTGCCCTAGTCTCTCTCTCCCTTTCGCTTGGTCTCTCTCCTCTCTCACAGTGAGAAAAATGCACCAAAACACAGATAAATTATTTAGCCCCCCCACAAAAAAAGAAAACTTGACTCTGCAGTTTGAGTGAGAGAAAGGAGAAGGCAATAAAACTTGCATTAGATACAAGATTTTGCAATCAGACCAGGGTATGAAGAATTTATCTTATCTTCCTGACACACGCTGCCATGTTGGCCCAGTGCCTCGCAGGATTTCAGATGGTGGCAGAGGACAGGAGAACCTATTATGGTATGTTTTCATCCATTGTGGTGTCTCGCGTCTTATGTCGGAGGAGATAACAGCTCTATTGTCGCCCTGACAACGTCATTATGGGTTAGTAAACAAACAGCCGTGTGGTTCAGACGAACAGAGGAGGACAGGAGGGTCAGGAAGACAATCCAGGATGAAAGGAGGGAGAGATGGATGAAGGACCCGGGGGAGAGATAAACCCCTCTTCTCTCCTCAAAGCCAAGGACGTCCATATGCAGCATACAAAGGGATGGACAAACAGGAAAAGAAAGAGAATGTGGGGATCAACAAAGCTAATCAACTCTTCTTTAACACAGAGAACTATGACGGGGGGAAAATAACTTTTGCCTCGTATCAACTAGAACTTAAAAGCCTTATGCATATTCCCACCAGAAGAAGAAAGAAAAGGACAAATACGCACTGACACCCACCCACACACACACCTCACCCACAAATCACGGCCCCCTACAGAGACAGGTGGCGGTGGGATTCCATGGGAAAGCAAGGCTGTGCCATTTACAGGCATTAGCAAACAGAAATTAATTTGTCACCTCCCATTAAGGGGAAAAACAGCCCTTGTGGCTTGTCAATTATTTCTTAACAGTGGAGAAAACACACAAACAGGCCGTCTGCCCCCAGTTCCAGAGTGTCTGAATATATGGTGAGTGAGAATGCATGCCTTAGTGCCTGCGAACGTTCCTGAGACAATGTTCGAGAGCAGTCTCATTACTAGTAAAAATCCTTCAGTATTTTCTAGTTTAATTTCTGTGATAGAGAATTGCCCGCGGTATGTTTATAATGTAAGACAGGGAGCGACGATACAATTTAATTTGGATCCTGCATTCTGTCTTCAAGATCTCTCCTACTCTGCTCTCTCCTCCAGTCCCTTCCTCTCTCTTCTCGTCTCTCCTCCCTTTGTCTCTCTCATCCCATCCCATCCCAAAACATTTTCACATCATTAGAATAATAACGAATATCTGCTGTGTTGCGCTGAATTATTTTGGGGTCTTTGAAAATAAACGAATGCGCAACAAAATCAGCTCCGGTCTCTGAAGTAGCAGACTGACATGTTCTGTGTGCCTAGAGAGAGAAAAGGTATTGGGGGATTCCATAAGGACACAATGTTCCCCCTTCGTTACCATGGAAGTGACTGTGAGGTAGACCGTTTTGACGCTGTATCGTCACATAGTACGGCTGTAATGCTGCGCTGTGGTGTTGCACTTCTTGTGAACTTGTTTGGCGAAATATTCCAGTGGCTGCATGAGTGTAGTTCTGGTGTTGTGTGTCTGTTTTGAATATGTTTGGTGTAACGTTCCACTGGTTGCAATGGTATTTCTGTAGCATTGTGTGAGTGTTGTGAATGTGTTGACATAACGTTGTAATGTTGCAGTGTAGTGAGACTCTCTAATTGGCTCACCTGTCTCTCAGCCATCTGGAGAGCAGCTAAAAACTTCACACCCAGCTTCCCTACCAACATCAGACACACACACACACACCCTCCCAACATCACACACACACACCTTACCAACATCACACACACCTAAACAACATCAGACACACATCACACGGATCCCACACACGCTCCCAACATGCCATGCGCACACAAATCCACACACATTTTGATTTTACTAACAAATTATACCAACACCCAAATATGCTGTCAAATCAACAACCAAAAATGACGTACATTCGGAACATCTAGGGCATTCAGAACATCTAGCGTATTCAGGACATCTAGTGTTCTGCACATCTAGCGTATTCTGCACATCTAGCTTATTCAGAACATCTAGCGTATTCAGAACATCTAGCGTATTCAGAACATCTAGCGTATTCAGAACATCTAGTGTATTCAGAACATCTAGGGTATTCAGAATATTCTAGATTACAATGACTATGTAACACCAGACGCTGCACCATCCTCTATCCCTCCTTCCTTCTCTCTGACAGTGTGTGCATGGGCATTAATCTTCTCCTCCCCTCACAGAGAGCATCAGCTGTAAGGACGACATTCCGGTATCCCAGAGAACCCTGGGGCAGTGGGCGTGAGGAGGGCAGCAGTGAAGGTGTGTGGGGGGAGGTGGCCTGTCAAACCAACTCTCATACCTGGACATGGGCTTAGACCATATGTATGTGTGAGTTAATATGGGATAACTGGGGAACTGACAACACATTGTGTACCACTGACCTTTACCATCTAACCTCTGACATGTAACACACCAATACTGCTGATTTATTGAGGTGTCCATGTTTCCCATGGTTGGTTAGCTACCTGATTGATGCATTCTGATATAGCAAGGTGATTAGTCAATAATGTTATCAAATCCTTTCGCAGGCAAGCGTATAGCAAATATGTTGGTCTGTCTGTGGGAGAGTATGGATGTCTTTCTACCTGATTGAGGGAGGGTGTATCTGTGTGTGTGTGTGTGTGTGTATGTGTGTGTAAATATATAAATATAAAGATACTTTTTACTCCGTTTTCAGCAGCCAATGTGTTCCAGGTCACTGATCTGAATCTGGTCTGACTATCACCTCTCACCATTGCTGGCCTTGCTCACACACGTGCACACGCACACCAACACACACACACACACGCACACACACAGTGAGTATCGATGGACCTGTCCGCGCAGTGTACAGCTTGTCTCTCTGGCTGTGAGTCTCCAAAAGAAAGGAAATGTTACACAGGATTAAGGAGCTAGGTTCCTATCGAATTCAGCGCTCCCCCACTCCCATTAGTCTCTGTCCTACGTACATTTTTGTATTTGAAAACGACCCACCAAGCATGACACAAGAACAGCCGTCAGCAATTAAAACCCAATGACAATTGTATCCACTACATCAGTCCCGCAGACAGACAGACAGACGGGTGTGGGAGACTTATGCCAGTGTAGTCGCTGTGGCATGATGTACTAAATCATCATCATGTATGCAAAAACTCTACATGATTCCACTGAGATCATGGCTCTCATTTCCGCCATATCATCAGGCCGCAGATGGAAAACATTCGCCTTAACACGATTTGTTCCTGTATGAAAACCCCACCCCGGCCCATTGTCGACTCTGACTTTATGTAACCTGTAGCACTGCTGAAACTCCACTGGACACTTATCAACACGCACGCACACAAACACACGCAGACACACACACACACACACACACACACTTGTTAGGTCTCGGTTGGTAGTTGTGTGCGACGAGAGTGTTTAAAGTGCCTGAATGAGGGGTATTTTGTGAAGCTAGCTGTTGTGAAGGCTTCTATCTGCTGCCACTCACCAGGGAATAAATTAGAGCCTCACCAAAGAGCCTTAAACACTGATAACCACACTAAACAGTACCAAACACAGAGAGAGAGACAGAAAGAGAGAGAGAAATGGAGGGAGGGGGACAGGGAGCTGGTATAAGCGGTTAGCTTTCTTCCTCCAGCATTTGAGCTCTTATCTGGGGGATTTGAAAATACAGTGTTGTGAGCTCACAGTCTGCAGTGTGGTCCAAGTATGAATCCCAGTCAACCTCAACACACACACACACACACACAAACACACAGCCCCTCTCTCCTGTCTCATTTACAGCGCTCCCCGGTGAGTCGATCTGCATATGCATGCCGGGCTCTGGGTGCAATGCCATCTAGTGAGACGGCCCCTCTTATGAATATTCAGTATCTTTGAGGCGGGGTCCACCGTACCCACCGGTAGTTAACTTTTCTGCCGCTGTGAGACACCCGTTGCCGTGTGGCGGCCATAGAGACACAAACAGACATGGAGTGCTGAGAGAAGCTAGTAATTAGACTGTAGCGCGCGTGTGTTCGTATGCGTGCATTTCTCTCTTCATATAACTCGTCTCTTAATGGCAGAATAATCTGAAGCACAGAGCTGGAGAGTAGACCAGTGGTTGAAGCTCTCCTCTGGGTACCCAGCCGTCCCAGGTATTCAAGCTATTCCAAAGCTACCACATCATATACAACTTCATTAATCGTCAGACCTTGACTAAGTGTATTAGGTTTATGGTTCGAGGCTAACATTAGTTGTGAAACGTCTGGGGGTCCCGGGAGGGGGGGGTAAAAAAATGCTGTTTGCTGTTATATAAAATACATTCTGCCACTAACCAGAGACAAGCAATTTTACAAGAACTTCTGCATCCCCATTGCTAGCAGACTACTGAACATCACTGATTGTGTGCACACGTGTGTGCGTGTGTATGTGAGCGTGTCAGGACGTTCGGGTGAACAGGGCATAACAAGGGAGAAGAAAAAGATAAAAAAGGAACATAAATTCAACCCTCAACCGTTGAGAATGAATAACAGCAAACATGGCGGCTGTTTGACTGCTTTTGAGTGTTGTTTTGGTTTCGCAGTGTTGAGAGGGTAATAACGCCTCAACATAACACCGTCACCCATGACGTTGGCACAGACAAACTATGTTCGTCACCACTTCACACACAGACGTTTACCCACACATGGACAAACGTCCTGGCATCACGCCAACTTGTGATATCTTCTTAAAGGGTCAGCTGGTCTCCATTATCATCTCATAGGTGTGTATTTCTCAACTCCCAGTGTTCTCAGCCTCACTCTACGCCCCCCCCACCACCTAGAACCCATCACAGCTCCCTATACCCCCTCCACACTTCTCCTTCGTTCCCCCACATCACACGGCCCCACTCACTCTCTACCTCCCTTCATCTGCCTCTCTCTACCTCCCTTCATCCCTCTCTCCCACCATGTTGTGAGTCTCGTTTGAGGACGCCTGCTAAATAACGAGCCTGGTGTCAATCAAACCACCAGAGAAAGCTTAGTCGTTAGGGGAGCCAAACACACAGGATCAAATTATACACCGAGCTCTCTTTGTGTGTGTGTGTGTGTGTGTGTGTGTGTGTGTGTGTGTGAGTGTGTGTGTGTATTAGGAGGGAGGGAGAAGAAGGGGTGTGAGGGTGAAGGAAGTAAACAAACATTCCGGAAAAAAACGCAGCTGTGTGGGGGATTAGCGTGGATAACAATGTGTGTGTGTGTGTGTGTGTTTGGATGTGGGTGTGTGTGTGTGTGTAGATGTGTGTGCTTGTGTGTGTAGATGTGTGTGCTTGTGTGTGTAGATGTGTGTGTGTCAGCAGATGTTTGTGCATGTGTGCGTGGCTGCGTGTATATATTCATAGGTTTGTGTGTGTGTGTGTGTGTGTGTGTGTGTGTGTGTATAGATGTTTGTGCCACAGTCCTATTTCGTCAAACAGAGAGCAAAACAAAACCAAAGTATTCTTCCCTAATTATTTACAACCTAAATCTTTCTCCATCGCTGTCTCATCGTCTCTCCCTGTTTGTTTCGTGTGCCTGCCGGGTGTCTTCTGAAGTCAGTCCCTCACTGTCGCTAGCAGATCATCTGCATATATCACTAGATATCTTGGGGTTTCTAGGTGAACCCTGAGAGCATTAACCTGCTTCCTACCACACACACATCCTCCTGAAATGGCCAAGGTCCCTAACTGCAAATTACTAATACAGGCTTGGTGTTCTTTGGAACATGTGTTTTGTTCAGCTTCAAGGTCTACAGGTGTGTTTGTGCCATTTGTGACAAGTGTCCTTGAAAAGATGAAAGGCTGTTGATCAGTCAAAGGGCTTGTGGGACAGTCTTTATCTATGTCTCCACCTTCCTCACGCCCCTGCTTTTCTTTGGTGCCTTCAGAGAAGAGAGACAAGCTTTCAGGGCAGAATGGGCCTACACTCCCTGCTAACTCCATTCCAAATGAGAAATAGGTGTGTCTATTTCAAGACAGGTCTTTTATTTAAACTACCTCTTCCTCTTCCATGGTTCATTGGCTTTGTCGCCGTGGGGATGGACTTAATGACCCTCCGCCGTCGTAGATCTGAATCTGGTCACACATACCACCCACTCGTACTCTCTAACTTGAGTCTCCCCTCTCAGCTCCCCTCCCAATTGCACTTTGTCCCCGAAAATCTTTCTCTTCCACCCATTCTCTCATTATCCTCCATATCTCTACGTCCCCAGTGCCTGTCTTTGGATCCCACTCTGATTCGGTCTTGTCTTGTTTCCTTATCTTTCTGCTGGTTTAGTCCGCTTATTCTCTCAGGCTTACAGACAACAGCTCAAAGCGGGATGGTAAACATCTGTTGGGAGCACATTTACTACCACTGGGTGAGGAGAGCTTTGGGCTGTTGCTACATGGCGCTGACGGAAGAGGGAAAGAGGAGAAAAGAGAAATAAGTTAAATATCTGTACCTCTGTATGGGGCCAGAGAGGTCAGTGGCGTCCTGCCTGGAAGAGAAAAAGACAGATTTCAATGAAAGCTTCTGCTATCAAATTAATTTCAAATCAATGTTTCATAATCGTAGGCACAGGGCACGCGAAAAGGATACATGAGGAAAAGCTTTCATTTGTTCAGTTTTTCCTCAATATTGAATATTGGTGTGTAGGTGACTGTGTTAATTACTGGTGTGTGTAGGTGACTGTGTTTATTACTGGTGTGTAGGTGACTGTGTTAACTACTGGTGTGTAGGTGACTATCTGTAATTATTACTGATGTGTGTCGGTGACTGTGTTTATTACTGGTGTGTAGGTGACTGTGTTAATTACTGGTGTGTGTAGGTGACTGTGTTTATTACTGGTGTGTTGGTGACTGTGTTAATTACTGGTGTGTGTCGCTGACTGTGTTTATTACTGGTGTGTAGGTGCCTGTGTTTATTACTGGTGTGTAGGTGACTGTGTTTATTACTGGTGTGTAGGTGCCTGTGTATATTACTGGTGTTTGTAGGTGACTGTGTTTATTACTGGTGTGTAGGTGCCTGTGTATATTACTGGTGTTTGTAGGTGACTGTGTTTATTACTGGTGTGTAGGTGCCTGGGTTTATTACTGGTGTTTGTAGGTGACTGTGTTTATTACTGGTGTGTAGGTGCCTGTGTT
>JACXGJ010009629.1:0-23846 GCA_016801105.1 Esox niger | reverse complement strand
AACAGAGAAGCGCCTTTCTGGTAGTCAAAGTGTTATGAGAACCATCTCTCTCCATTTTTATGTTGCAGGGTGAACATAACCAGGTCTCTCTCCCCTCCTTTGTCCTTTCTCTCTCTCTACCTCTCTCTCTCTTGCACCCACAGGGATGTTCTCCAAACTTATCAGGGCAGTGTGTCATGCTGATAGCTTCTCTGTGTTGCAATGAATGAATGCAAATATCTGTCTCTTATCTCTTTTTAGAAGCAGCTGTGGCAGGAAATTACAAACGATACCTAAACAGCAGTTTTCTGCTCGTCGTGTTACATTAGGCCCAGACAAAGTCATGAAATATTCAGTGAAACATGTATGGCCACTGCCACTGCACTCTTTTTTTTGTCACAACCGGTGTACTGCAGCTAGATATCCAGCAGTTCTTTGCATTGTGTTTTGGCCCTATAGAGGGTGAGATGGAGAGAAGGCAGAGAGACAGACTGACAGAGACATTGGTCTATCTCAGTCATTCAGTTGACCGACTGACAGTGTGGTTGGTTTTTGTGAGCCAGCCGAGAGATATTTAGCTTGGTCCACCTCAGTTAGTAGAGAGACACACAGTGTGGTCCATATCAGTCAGTCAGTAGAGAGACAGACAGCTTGGTCCACCTCAGTCAGTCAATCAGTCAGTCAGTAGAGAGACAGACACCTTGATCCATCTCAGTCAGTCAGTAGAGAGACAGACAGTTTGGTCTGTATCAGTCAGTCATTACAGAGATTGAGGGAAAGCCAAGGTTGTTGTCCCAGGGGTGTTTTCTCTCAGCAGATATTAGACCATCTCTGACACCAAGGGCCATCAGAGCAGCCATACTGACACTGTATGATTGGTGGACCCATCCCAGGCCAGCCCTGCACCCCAGGGGGCGAGTATCAGGGGGAAGAGTGATGGGGTAACACAGGGAAGGGGGAGAGGAACACGGGCAGGGAGTGGACTGACAGTCGGGAGAGGGGGAGGCATGTGAAGTGAAGGGGTAAGAATGGAGACCGGTGCTGCTGTTATGACGGCCATCTTTGTAAGGCTGTAACGGGGTGATGAGCAGTGAGATGTGAGAAAACAGAGGCGTGTGTGTGTCTACGTGTGTGTTTATGTCTTCACTTCGGCGTGTGTGTCAAAGGGTCTCATCTTTCCCCTTCACTGCATCCTGACAGCGGTGTCAGACAAGGCCCTATAATGTGTGTGTGTGTGTGTGTCTCACCACTCACTGCCAACTCTCTGGGGTGTTCTGGGGCACCACCTAATGGAAAGACTCGCCCTGCTGAGCTGCCCTTTATACAGGCACTCTTCTGGACACCTAACTGATGGCCTTTGTTGCTCATGGGTCCTGATTACACTGACCCCTGGGCCGCTTCCTAGGAGAAGACTGAGGATGAGGGAGAAGAGGAAATTAGAGGGAGAGTGAGTTTTGTCAGTTTGAGGGGAAGTATTGGACCCTAAGTGTAGATAGGCTACCTAGTCCTCTTCCAGAACCTCTTTCATTAGGTACGACACTGAAAGGTAATGCTTATTTTGATGAATAGTGTGGACACATTGCGAGACTAGACACTCCTTCTTCGGTTGTCTCCCGTGGGCATGGACGTGCACATGCATGGCCTTCTGCCTTCCTCTACGCTTACCCCCCAGTAGATCGATTTCAGCCTGATATGTCTCTGTGAGGGGCCTGCGCATGATTTCAGGGACCCACTGTCGGCCAACGACCACATCTGTGGTGCGGCTCCGGCATCGTCGGGGTTCGGTTGTCTCATGCTCACATGACAGATTTATAGTCCACAGCTGGAGTGCTTCAAACCCATTGACTTGGCCCTTGACATTTCTAACCTGACAGTAAATGGCTCACACTGCCACTATTCAGCTCCACTTGTTATCTGCGTGCCCCTCTGGCTTGGATTTTGCGTTAAGCATTATTCAAAGGGTTGACAGTGGTGGGGTTTGGGCGTCACCTATTGTCTTTCCGAGGCTTTAGCTTTTAGATGTCGTTCGGGACAGTAAAAGATTGCAGCGAGCTTTCCTAGCAGGCGTATGCAGAAAATACCTTCTGCTTTTCTCCCCCGCCATTCCCGCGAGGAAATTACTTGTGTGAACAGCGGACAACCTAGCTTTGTTGGTGCTTAAGCATGATGTCCACAAATGTATTGTAACAGGATAGAATGGCAGACGGAGAGGAGAGGTGCTGCAGTGACCTGGCTGTCTATAAAAGGCTACCTCTCAAACATCTCATTCATTGTATGTCTGTCATGTATTCATCCCCCACTGCAACTTGAACGCTTCTGTTCCTCACTCAAAAGCTTCCTTTTCGACTTTTTTGGAAAGGAGAGAAGAAGGTGCAGGGGTCTCTGAATTGTTTCCGGAGCTGTATTACTTGTGTGTGTCTGCCTATCTGTCTCTGTCTGTCTGTCTGTCTGTCTGTCTGTCTGTCTGTCTGTCTGCGTGCACGCGTCTGTGTCTGTGTGTGTGCTTGCGTGCGTGCGTGTCTGTCTGTCTGTCCGTGTGCGTGTCTGTCTGTGTGCGTGTCTGTCTGTGTGCGTGTGTGTGTGTGTGTGTGTGTGTGTGTGTGTGTGTGTGTGTGTGTGTGTGTGTGTGTGTGTGTGTGTGTGTGTGTGTGTGTGTGTGTGTGTCTCTCTGTGTGTGTGTGTGTGTGTGTGTGTGTTTGTGTGCCTCTGTGTGTCTGTCTGTCTGCGTGTGTCTGTCTGCGTGTGTCTGTGTGTGTGACTTTGTGTCTTTCTCTGATAGACCATGTGTTCATGGCAGCCCCACACCAGGGTTCAGAGAGGAGCAGGGCCCGATGGGAGCTGACAGCTTAAAGAGGGGAACGCCCTCAGGCTGCAGCCAACACACAAACACACTCACACACATCCTTGCACTTCAGTAGTGTTGTGTTTGGGGCATATATAGTGAGATCCTCTCTCTAGGCCCACCACACTAGCAGTGTCTCAGAAGAAGAGACTGGTCCTCTGTCACACAACCAGCATTCCTCTCACCAAACCATCTGGAATATCAAGAGGGGATGGACAGGGAAGAATGTCACTCAACCAAACAAAAAAGCAAGTATGTACATTATATGAAAAGGAGCAAAGTGACAGACTGTCCCGTTCAAGGCTGTGATGTGGAAAATAATTCAATACCAAGGAGCAACTTGATGAGAAATTTTGTGTATGAGGCTCAGGTGTTACATGGTGGGAGTTGGGATATTGACCGGGGCCCAAGAAAGAGACCCCTGAACCCTGAAGATAAAAAGAGGCATACAGATATATGATGGTTTATACAGATATATGATGGTTTATACAGATATATGATGGTTTATACAGATATATGATGGTTTATACAGATATCTGATGGTTTATACAGATATATGATGGTTTATACAGATATCTGATGGTTTATACAGATATCTGTTGATTTATCAAAGTGCGAACACCTAAGAAACAATGTTTTGTTAACACTATAAAATACGTCTTAACTGATGTATGATATACACTGATAAGCCCAAACATTTTGACCACTGACCCGTGGAGGCATGGATTCTACAAGACCGCTGAAGGTGTGCTGTGGTATCTGGCACCAAGATGTTAGCAGCAGATCCTTTAAGTCCTGTGAGGTGTGGACTCCACGGATCTGACTTTTTTGTCCTGCATATCCCACGGATGCTAGATTGGATTTAGATCTGGGGAATTTGGAGGCCAAGTCAACACCTTGAAGTTTTCATCATGTTCCTCAAACCATTCCCGAACAGTGTGTGCAATATGGCAGGGCGCATCCTGCTGAAAGAGGCCACTTGCATGAGGTATTACCATTGTAACAAAGGGGTGTACCTGGTCTGCAATGATGTTTAGGTAGGTTGGCACGGGTCAAATTGACCTCCACATGAATGTCTGGACCCAAGGTTTCCCAGCAGACCATTGCCCAAAGCATCACACTCCCTCCACCAGCTTGTTCCCACAGTGAATCTGGTTGCTATCACTCCCCGAGGAAAACAGGTCTCATAACACAGCTGTCAGTCAATCAGCATTCAGGATTCAAAGCACCTTGTTCATAATAGAACATGAACAGAATATAGTAGTGTAGTATGAAAGAATGATGTAATGTTTTCCTTCTTCTGGGATTTTAACTGCATTATTTCTTATAACCAAAATGTTTGTTGTCTTTTAAATTAGCTTCTGCCTGTTCTTTGTTACAGCATGGTTGAACTTTTATTTCATGTGACAGAATGACACTTTCTTTGGTCAAAAGGCTCTTTAAAATGTTCTTTCCTATAGTTCTCAAATTGATGTACTTTGATAAATTATTAGGTTTAACTAGGCTATAGCCAAAGAAAGTTGCATTCGCTATCAAATGAAATAGATTGTAAATGATATGTGATACATAGATGCTTTTGTTGTGTTGATTGCAATCTTTCTGATACAATTCCTGTTGGTTTATGTTATTTGGTTAAGCCAACCCTCTGACTACAGAATCGTAGTGTTGGCTTCTGGCTCTTTTGCAGAATAATAAAGGACCCAAGGCAGGGGGAGAAGCGTTCCTTGTTGTTTATTCACAAAATAGAGTCTTAGATGTTCAGCCTTCTTTCCATCTCTCTTGGTCTTTCCAAATGTCTTTGTGCTTCTCCAAATGTCATTGTCTTAAACAGCCCATATATACTAGAACACATTCCCTCCACTTTCTAGCTGTTATCCAATCGAATAAGGGCAATGTGTGTTCCAACCTCCCTATTCCTAGTCCCAAACTTTGGAATGTATGGGAGATGTGTGGAGTTAATGTTCAACCATATTCCTTTGTGCTGTTTCAAAGTACGTACAGAAAGTTACATACATTTGCAAAGCAACATTACTCTGTGTTGTGTCATTTAGAATTAAAATACACCTAAACAGACATACTTCTTCACAGTAGGTTAAATCATCACTTACTGGTTCTGTTTCTTCTGTTCATTGACTTGTGCCAATCTGAGTGGGCTACAATATAGACAAATGATTACACCTTATTTAATAATGTTTACTCTCTATTGGAAAAAATCTGTGGCATGACCTTAGGACCCCATCTGTCTACCCCAATTGGAATGAACAATTATGTACAGTGGAACAAGTAGTTGATACACTGCCGATTTAGCAGGTTTTCCTACTTTAATTACAGACCTCTACATGCCTTTTATACCATAGGTACGCTTCAACTGTGTGAGACAAAATCTAAAACAAAAATCCAGAAAATATAGACCTGCTCAAAGCTGGGATGGGCTACAGGACAATAGGCAAGCAGCTTGGTGAGAAGGCAACAACTGTTGGTGCAATTATTAGAAAATGGAAGAAGTTCAAGATGACGGTCAATCTTCCTTGATCTGGGGCTCCATGCAAGATCTCACCTCGTGGGGCATCATTGATAATGATGAAGGTGAGGGATCAGCCCAGAACTACATGGCAGGACCTGGTCAATGACCTGAAGAAAGCTGGGAACACAGTCTCAAAGCAAACCATTTGTAACACACTCTGCCGTAATGGTTTAAAATCCTGCAGCGCACGCTAGGTCCCCCTGCTCAAGCCAGCACATGTCCAGGCCCGTCTGAAGTTTACCAATGATCATCTGGATGATCCAGAGGAGGAAGGGTCATGTGGTCTGATGAGACAAAAATTTAGCTTTTTGGTCTAAACTCCACTTGCCGTGTTTGGAGGAAGAAGAAGGATGAGTACAACCCCAAAAACACCATCCCAACCATGAAGCATGGAGGTGGAAACATCATTCTTTGGGGATGCTTTTCTGCAAAGGGGACAGGACGACTGCATCGTATTAAGGGGAGGATGGATGGGGCCATGTATCGTGAGATCTTGGCCAACAACCTCCTTCCCTCAGTAAGAGCATTGAAGATGGGTCGTGGCTGGGTCTTCCAGCATGACAACGACCAGAAACACACAGCCAGGGCAACTAAGAAGTGGCTCCGTAAGAAGCATCTCAAGGTCCTGGAGTGGCCTAGCCTGTCTCCAGACCTGAACTCAATATACAATCTTTGGAGGGAGCTGAAAGTCCGTATTAACCAGCGACAGCCTGAAACCTGAAGGATCTGGAGAAGGTCTGTATGGAGGAGTGGGTCAAAATCCCTGCTGCGGGTTGTGCAAACCTGGTTAAGAACTACAGGAAACGTATGAGCTATGTATGAACGTATGAACTACAGGAAACGTATAACAAAGGTTTCTGTACCAAATAGTAAGTTCTGCTTTTCTGATGTATCAAATACTTATGTCATGCAATAAAATGCAAATTAATTATTTAAAAATCATACAATGTGATTTAAAAAAAAAAAAAATTTATTCCATCTCACACTTGTGAAGTGTACCTATGATAAAAATGACAGACCTCTACATGCTTTGTAAGGAGGAAAACCTGCAAAATCAGCAGTGTATCAAATACATTTTCTCCCCACTGTATGCCTATTTTTCAGCAGACATTTCAAATGGTCCTGCAATAAATTCAAAACTCTGATTGAATAATACATTTGAATCAGTGGAATTGGACAATGAAGTCCCCAGTAACAGAATTGGTAATACTGACACATTTTTTTAATTATATATGAATAAAACATGGGACATACGGTGCTGTGAGTTCTTGTGTTGGCAGGATAAAGGTGCTGGGGTTAAGAGCAAGTCTAACTATTTTTGGTTTATATTCTTACTTCATTTTTACAGTTTGTCAGATCTGAAGTGCATGGCAGCTTTGGTGGGATAGAGATTGTGTCATTTGATAATACACTGACTTGAATAGAAGTCAGCTCTAATTTGAGTATTTTCATTAATACTGAATTAACCATTGCCTTATAAATGAACCTGATGGAGTATACCTTTATAATGAACCTGATGGAGTATTCCTAATAAATGAACCTGATGGAGTATTCCTAATAAATGAACCTGATGGAGTATTCCTTATAAATGAACCTGATGGAGTATTCCTTATATATGAACCTGATGGAGCATTCCTTTATAAATGAACCTGATGGAGCGTTCCTTATCAATGAACCTGATGGAGCGTTCCTTATAAATGCTGAGGAACAGCCTGAATGCTGAGTCTGCACTTTAACCTAATAGTCATCTTATCATTTCAAATCCAAAGTGCTGAAATACAGAGCCCCAAAAAGAGTCACTGTCCAAATACTTTTTAATTCACACTATCAATTCTGATGCTTGTGAGGTTTACAGTACACTTTCTATTCTTGTTTTTTGGAATCTTATTTTCTTTTTACCACTGGTATTCTTCCATCTAAGTCTAACAGAAAGGTGAACCTGACCATGTTTCTGGCTCCCTGTGCAGGTCCTATCTATTATGTTTATCCCGTGTATCAATCTACCTATTGACTAATCAATGCAGTTGTCTTTACCTGGTGCCAACATTTGGGCCTCTCTTCCTAAACGTTTTATTGTTACCCCGATGGTACAACAATACTAAGTAGCATAATTCACACTTTCAATACCTACAGACATATTCTTCCCTCCGTTTGAGTCTTGCTAGAAGTTCACTCTGCAACTGTACAGCCAAAGGGTAGTTGAAGGTGTGATTCATCTCTGTTATCAGGAGACAGATATACTGGCCTTCATTTCGTCCTTGGCTCTCTGGCCTCAGTGAAGCGTATAGGAAGACTACTAAATGAAGATTTTTTTTCAGAGGTCCAGAGGTTGGCCAAGAAGTTACTACTATTTCCATCAGACACTCTTCTTCCCTCCTATCGTGGCGGGCACGTGCACGGCATGCACCCACACTTGCACGTATGTCCGTGCGCACACACAGGCACACAAACACACACACACACATGCACACCTTTCTGTGATTCCAGAGGCTAAGGGATCAATCTATCACCTTCTCCACTTCCTGTGAAGTCTTTCAGTAACCCAGTGGCGTTGTTAACCAAAATAACCTTCGCCTCGCTAGATAGAGGGCCAGCCTCTCTCCACCCCAGGGGTCGCTGTGAGAAACCGCTAGAAAAAAAGAAATCCCTCCATCCTTCTCATCCGTCTATTCCTCACTCAGCCTGTGCCGAGTTGAGCGGGAATGTGAGAATGTGAAAATGCAACGCCCTCGTGTCAATTGTAAAGTGCACCTCGGCTCACACTTCCCCCTCCAGCTCTGTGGCTTGGTCCAGCACTGAAGGCCGCTCTTATTACCGGCACAGAACGCAGGTCAGGATGGCAAGCCAGCAGCATACTATTAAAGTGTAATGAAAGGAATCTCTGCAGGGTCTGCCTGGCTATTTCACAGGCTACACAATCCACAGGATATGAACTACTGCAGCTCTGTGTCTCTGTCAGTCTCTCTCTTTGTCTCTGTCCGTCCCTCTCTTTGTCTCTTTCTGTCTCACATTGTGTCTCTGTCTACTCTTTGTGTCTCTGTCTCCTCTCTTTGTGTCTCTGTCTCCTCTCTTCTCTGTCTCCTCTTTCTCTCCTCTCGGTCTCTGTTGTTTTCTCTCTCTGGCTTTAGTCACATGCTTTAGTGGCATTTGAGACATTTCCTGACAACTGGGAATTAAGAAATATATTATAAATAGCAGAAGAAAACCCCAATTAGAAACATAAGTGTGTGTATATGTTAGTTTTTAAGGGAATGTATGTGTATGTATGAAAAAGTAGGTTAACCGCCTGCAAAGTTGTCTCTTGCCTGCTTTAGTTTTTTACATATTTGGACCACATTCATTGATAAAAGTAACCCAATTTAGCAAAACACACAAACATTTGTATTATTTATCTGTATAACCTTCTAATTGAAATAAACATAAATGCAGTTTTCATATGTGGAAAAGGTAAACCCCTGCCTTCACCATCACATGAAATGGCTAAAATTAGAATCAGGAGCACCAAAACAGGTGCAAATGATTAGAACATCATTAGAGAGTAAACTGGTAGGGTCCAGCCTTCCATATATATTAGAGCCTTGGTCTGGTTTGGTCTCATGGGTGTGTGGCAACACATCATGCCAAAATCAAAAGACCTATAGAAGGCCCTCAGAAGAAAGATTTATTGATGGCCATGAGTCTGGTTGGGGTGAAAAAGCCATTTCCTAGTAATTAATGGTATATAATTCCACAGTCAAACGTATCATTTACCAATAGAGACAATTCAAGATCACTGCCAATCTGTACTGGACAGAATGTCTTACCAAATTCAGGCCAAGGGGTGACCGACTTGCACATTGAGATCTCTTAGAACACCAGAGTTATATTGAGGGATCTGCAGGGATCAGTTTAAATCAGTTTAAACTGAGAATCAATTTTTTTATGTAATAGTTTAAGATATAAATGTGTTGCTTGCACAAGTGTTCAAACCCCACACAATAGTATTTTGTAGAGCCTCTCTACTAACATCAAAAACATTGAAAAGGTGTTATGTAAGTATGTAACAGTACAGTGTCAGAATGATTTTGTCCCATTTGTCTTGTCAGATTTCCCTCAGGTTGTTCTTGTTTGTTGGACAATACCTATGGACTGCAATTTTCAGATGTATCGGCAGATAATCTATGCGCTTGTATAAATGTATCCCTAACTTTTGTAGAATGTTCTTTGGTCTTCATTTTTCTTCAGCTTTCCACTCTCACCAATGATCTTTCTAGAGTTTGGTTTTATCTTGAAAATGTAACTGCGAATATATAATGGTTCACTGGTGGAGACCAGAGGAAGGGTAACTTTCCTTGTTTAGGGACATTTTCTTAATCACTGTAAACTGGGAGCATCCTCCCTGCTGAGGGTTGTTATCTATACAAATGTTTCCTTAAATAAAACCAATGTCTCATAAAATTTGAAAAGAACATAGAAAACCGAATGAAATTTCATTGTTCCTTATAATTTGTCAATGAAAGAATTGGTCAGGGGGTTCAATACTATTGGACTGCATATTCCGCCTTGTAGTTTTGGCATTTTTATTTTTATGAATGTACAGTATCTACTCAGATTGCCAAGTGAAAATGGAACCATGTTTGTGAAAGCTTACAGTAAACTGTGCCTTGTACATTGGTCAGCTTCACAATGCAAGGAACACCTTCATTTCAGTCATTAAAATACAATTGTCCTTCTCTGAAGATAATTAACTATTCTCTGCTGCTGCTTTTGAATGTGGTTAGCAGTTTTTCTTGATTCCCTTGAAAGCTAACTATGATACTTGAAATTTGATCTTATTCAACTCTGTACTGTATCACGCATCATACATATTCTTCTGCATTTTAACCAGGGCTCAGCTGTCCCTGCACCTTTACACATTGCAAATGAATGCATATCCATGCAAATTCTTAAAGAGAGTAGGTAGAATTTGAATATTGTTGCTTAAAGCTGCACCCAGGCCGACCCTGCCACTCTGTATCTGAAAGTGTGTCTGTGTGAATACTGAAGATCTCTTTGTCATGTTAGCCAGAGGCTGGGCAAAGCATTGCATGCAGGATGGACGATCGGCTGGGTATCTTCACAGAGAGAGAACCCTAATTGGGAAAAGGGGGGCAAGACAGGGACCAGGGGAATGGGGTGTTAGGGGACAAGAAGGGCTTGGGGAGTTGATGGGGGGGCAGATGGGGGATTTAGGGGGGAAGATGAGAGACTGCTAAGGGGGAACATCAGGGGGTGTGAGGAGAGCTACAGGGGGACAACAGGGTGCTGGCGTTGGAGGGTTGGTCATTGGTGAGGAATGAGCTGAGCTCAGGGGACACATGGGCTCCAGCAATGATCTTTTAGGAGCCATACTGGTGCTGTCATTGGACTAGTGCCATTGGACTTGTGCCATCCGCTTTGGAGACCAGACGAGTTGATTGCTCTGAACCAGACCATTGACAGACCAGACTATGCAGAAGCCCGTTAGTCAGGTTAGATGGACACTGGGTTATGTCTGTCTATGTCTATCAGGGTTAGGATTATTTTGACCACACCTAGCCTTAGCTGGTCTACCAGTTGGCTGGATAGCTGGCTGGCTGACAGGTTTGTTATTAGAATGGTTGCTTCAACCAGCCCTGGCTGGCTGGTTGAATGGCTGACTGGTTAGAGAAGCTGAATGGCTGGTTAGCTAATTGAATGACAAGTTGGTTGGTTGAATGACTGGTCTGATGCGTGTTTATTGAATTGGCAATTTGGTTGGTTTGCTGGTTGATTCGTGGAATAGCTGCCTTGGGCTGTTTTGCTGTCTGGTTTGTTGGTTGAGCAGATGGCTCGTTTGTGGGTTGAGTACCTGGCTGACTGGTTGGTTGGTTATTTGAACAGCCCACTTGCTTTGATAGCATATGTATGTCTTGCAGAAATATCAGTTTAACCATGTGCAATACACACACACTAAAATCACCTTCTGCATGTAATGAATACACATATGCCCTCCATTACCATACCACGCTATGGTATTTAGATTTACATTTTGGTCATATAATTGTCACTCATATTCAGAGCTACTTACATTAAATGCATATATTTATATTTATATATAAGTTTGGTGAAACTACCACACTGTTTAGTAGCCCCACCATGTATGTTGCGGTAAACTAGATGTATCAGTGCCTGGACAAGTACCCGTGCTGCTTCTTGAGTGAGGAACTGTTGTACTCTAAGGTTGTTGGACAGGAACATGCCTTGATGTTGGAAGTGAACAACAGCATGTTGTCTATGATCACGCCAAGGTTCTTTGAACTCTGGGAGGAGAACACTGTGCAGGTGTCAACCATGATGTACAGGTCCTGGCAAAAGACGGGCCTGAACGCGAAAGAAGAGCTGCTCGGTTTTGTCAAGGTTAAGTTTGAGGGGGTGGGCTGACATCCAAATGGAGATGCAGGCAAGGATAAGTGTTGTTATCCTGGGTGTCGTTAGGGGGGAAAGAGAAGAAAAGGTGAGTGTCAACTGCATAGACATCATAGTAAAGACCAACTTGGGCCATTTCTTTTGTCTAACCTTACCCTAAAATGTACCCCTGATTGTAACCAACCTAGTAGCGTTACCAAACCTTAACCATTATTCTAGTCTAACATAACCCCTAAAGTTACTAACTTTAACTGTTAACCATTGTAGTGCAACACTTCACCCTGTGTACTTCTGCATATGGGAGTCTGCATCACCAACACTTCACACTGTGTGCTTCTGCATATGGGAGTCTGCATCACCAACACTTCACCCTGTGTGCTTCTGCATATGGGAGTCTACATCACCAACACTTCACCCTGTGTACTTCTGCATATGGGAGTTTACATCACCAACACTTCACCCTGTGTACTTCTGCATATGGGAGTCTACATCACCAACACTTCTCGTCTTACGATTGTAGTATGTAAGGTCATTTTAGAGTTTGTATTACACATGGTTTAATATTTGTGCGTAGTGTACATATGCCATATGAGCGTCCGGGTTGGGTTGAATGGCTGGCTGGCTGGTTGGTTGAAAGGCTGAATAGCCAGTTAGCTGGCTGTGTGACTGTGGGAATATAAAGCATGCCTGCAGCTGAAAGACTTGATCAGCCTAGAGAGAGAAGTGAATTGACGCATTTCTGCCTTTCTCCCTTGATCACAACTTGCGTTTTGTGTTTCTTTTTCCCTCTGTCTCTCATTCCCTTCATCTATTCTTTTTTTCTCCATTCTGTTTTTTCTCCCCCCCACACACTTTCCTTTTTTCACCCTATTCTCCACTCGTCATTCCTTTAATTCCTCTGTATCACGGCACGAAGAAGTGACTATTGGCTTGTTAAGTTCACACCCAAAATGAAACACCAAGTCCTTGGCTGGGTAGCATTTAAACAGCTGCTATTGCTAGTTAGCAGTATACATTCTCCCCACTAGCTGCTATTCTGTCTGGGCTGGGTTTTAGACTGGCTTCTTTAGTTCAAAGCTCTAGCTGAGGAATGTTGTTGACCACTGTAGAGTGTTTTTAATGAATATTATTGCACAACTGTGTTTTTTACTGTGTATGCTGATTACTTCCTGCTGACCTCTTGCCAGGTTCCTTTAAGATTTTTTTTTTCTAACATCAAGTGTGTTCTGCTGGTAAATTTAAGGTAAATGTAATTAACTTTAATTACATTTAGTGTTTCTGCTTTAGAGATAATTTGGAGAATGACCTCAATGCTGAGGTGAACTTGTGGCATTTTGCTGAGGGTCTGCCATCTGTAGTGTTTTGAGGTTCATGGAATTACTGCAGTCTCTGTTATAACAATCTGGATTTTTTTTGTATATATATATAAGGTGCCTTGCCCAGCACCAGTTCTCTCATATTAATGAATTCTGTTCGACATTTTCTTTTTAAATCACTAATTATTCAAGTACATGCTTTTATTGGGGATAAATATTTGAAGAAAAGAAATTAAATGCCATACTTATGTATTCGTTTCAAAATCTGATACGTTAATTTAAGTATTTTGGCTGCAGATTTGCTACAGGTTTTTCAGGTTGGTGGGACATTGCTTCTGGACAGAAATATTGAAATTGTGACCAAGTATCTCAGTGGGGTTATGGTCAGGACAGGGTCTGTGTAGGAAATTCACCTTTTTATTCTTGAGCTTGGAATCATTGTCCTTCTCTGTGGGGAATTTTCTTCCAAACTAGCTTTTTTGTGGCCTGAAGCGGGTTCTCTTGCAGTATTTCCCTGTATGTTGCTTCATCCAATCTTTCTTCTGTTTTAACAAGATTCTTTGTCCCTACAGATAAGCATCACTGCAGCATGAGGCTGCCACCATTATACTTAACTGTTGTGATGGTGTTTCTTGAGGCAAAGGCGGTGTTAGCTTTGTGCCACAAATATTGTTTTGAGTTTTGGCCAATAAGCTCTATCTTAGTTAGCCTCACGCAGTCTCCTGATCTTGCAAGCTTACATTTAGTTGTTTTTACAGTTATTCTGTTTTTAGCCAGCTTAAGTTTTGAGCCGGCTGCTGTTTAACTGTGCCAATCAGCGTACTTTCGTAGGTATGGTCTGAGCAATGACAATGTACAAAGCCCCTGCTCTGTGCTCCCTGTGCTTGGAAATAATAACAATGGAGGTACTGCTGTAGATACTGCTGTAGCATTAGTTATATTTATATCGAAACTGGAGGATATTGTTATATTAAAGTAACATCAAGTAACTGAATATTTGGCTGTGATACTGTGTCAGTGTGCTTTCTTGATTTGATTTGTTGATGTTTGATTCAATCACATTTTAATTAACTTAATGTCCACTGGAAATGCCCTATATACATGCATACCTAGAGATTGGCTTCATTTTCTCTGCATTTCATTTATATTTTGAATTTACAATTGATAAAAATATCTCCATAATAACAAACCAAAGTGTTTAGATATTTCTGCCTATGTGCAGAAAATAAAAACATGAATTTCATGTACATAAGTATACTGACCCTTTTCCATGGCACTCAAAAAGTAGCTTTGATCATCCTTGATACGTTTTTAGAGATTGGTCTACCTGGCAAAATTAATTGATCGAACCTGATTTAAAAAAGCAAAAAAAACTAATCTGCTCTCCGTACACTCTGATTTGGAGAAAGTTATACAAACCTGTTTCCAAAAGACTTGGGACGCTGGGTGAAATGCAAATAATAAACAAATACAATGATGTGCAAACCTGTATTTAATTGAAAATAGTACAAAGACTACATATCAAGTGTTGAAATTGAGAAATTTTATTGATTTTGGAAAAACACATGCTCATTTTGAATATATTGCCAGCAACGTGTTGACATTTTTTGTGACAGGCATTTTTACAACTGTGTTGCATCACCTCATCTTTCAACAATACTTTATAAGCGTTTGGGAACTGAGGAGACCAATCGCTGTGTTTCTGAAAGTGGAATGTTGTGCCATTATTTCTTGATATAGAATTACAGCTGCTCAACAGTTCGGTATCTCTTTTGCTGTATTTGTCATTTCATAGTGTGCAAAATGTTTTCAGTAAGGGACAGGTTAGGGTTTAGTAATACATGCAGAATGTTCAGAATGTGTTTAGGCATTGTCCTGCTGAAATATGCAAGGCCTTCCCTGAAAAGATGTCTGGAAGGCAGCATATGTTGCTCAACAACCTGTAGATATTTTTCAGAATTAATGGTTGTCTTCACAGAAGTGCATGTCACCCATGCCATGTGCACTAATGCACTACCATACCATCATGGATTATGACTTTTTAACTGTGCACTGATAACAAACCAGATGGTCCCTCTCCTCTATATCCCAGAGGACGCAAAGTCCATGATTCCCAAACATAATCTCAGATTTTGTATTGCAAGACCACAGGGCAGTTTTCCACTTTGCCTCAGTCCATCTAAAATGAGCTCAGGCCCAAAGAAGGTGCTGGCGTTGTACTGTGTTTTCAGAAGTGTTCCTGATCCCATCCAGCGATGTCCACGACAGAATTGTGTCTGTTTTTCAAGCATTGCCACAAGAGGGTCCGAAGATCATGCCCATCCAGTATTGGTTTTCACCCTTTTCCCTTGCATACAGAGATTACTCCAGATTCTCTGAATATTTTAATGGTTTGGTTTACTGTAGCGGATAAGATCCCCAAACTCTTTGCAATTTTACATTGTGATACATTTTTGTTGTGGAACTATTTGCCTGTGCAGTCATTCACAGAGTGGTGAACCCCCCGCTTCTGACATGCCCATCCTCTCTGGAATGATCTTTTAATACCCAATCATGTTGCTGACCTGTTGCCAATTGACCTAATTAGTTGTGTGATATTCCACAAGGTTTCATTTTTAAGCATTACACAACCCTTCCAGTCTTTTGGGGCCTCTGTCCCAGATTTTTTTAAATCGTGCTGCTGGCATCAAATTCAAAGTGAGCATGTCTTTTCCAATGAAAAATACAATTCCTCAGTTTCAACATTTGATATGTTGTCTTGGTACTATTTTCTATTGAATATAGGATTTAAATTATTTGCATTCTGTTTGTATTTTCTTTGGCACACCATCCAACCATTTTTGGAGACAGGGTTGTATAATAGGTCCCAAGAGCAGAGTGGACTTGATTATTGTGAAGTAAAAGAAGTTTGGAACCACCAATACTTTTCTTAAAGCTGGTTCTCCACTGCCAAACTAAGTAACTGAGCAAGATGTGGGAGTGGACCAAAAATGCAATGGCTACCTACAAGGCTTCTCTGCAGTAATGGACAACCACCCAGAGTGACAACCATGTCTACATCATTCCATCAATAAGACACTCCAGAGTAAATAACATATTTCATGCTATCTGTAAGACTGAGGAAAAATTATATTTTCTGAAGAGACCTTTTATTTGTCCTAAATACCAAATCTGAACAGTCCTTAAAAATAGCTGAGTGTGACTATCACATGCATCTGTTTTCCTCAAAAATCAAATTCTAGTGCTTTCCCTCCCTAACTGCAGCAGGTTTTTTGTCAAAAGGCAGAGTAAAGGTAAATTAATCCAGAAAATTCTTCTTTACATGTACTGGCTTTACTTAATGTAAGTAATATTGATCTTGCACGAGTTGTGTGTTAAAGATTAAGAACATTTGATTGGTTTGACCGTTTTTAGTTTAAATGAATAAAGACTAATGATTGAAGCTTAAAAACCACTGAAGGCAAGCGTTTATTGTATGGTCAGGACAGCACCATTACTGTGCACATCATATGGAACTTGGCAGTTGACATCAGGAGTGTGAATGTACTACACATGGTCTTTGTTAACCTAGCAGTAACTAGAATATCTACAGAGATCTTTTAAATACGACATCAATTTGTTAGCCATCTAGCTGTCTCTCTTTATTCTTATAAGTTTGTTTCTTTTATTTAAATAAATGAATTGCTATAAATCAGACCCTTTTATAAGTTCCTAAAAGTATTCAACCAAGTATCCAGACTAACTTACCAAAAGTTAGTCTGGAACAGACATGGTAATTTTTTCCAACCAATGATTATTCTGCAGTGTCCCTTGATATAATTAGCATTTTTAGCGTTGTCCAAATTCATGAATGGAAACAGTGCTTCCCACTACAGCAAAGCTGCATTGCAGGTGAAAAACTACTCAGACTTGAACATGTCTATTGTGTTCCTCTAAAAAATTTGTAAGTTTCACAATATTTTTGTCATCTCAAATAAACGGTTTCTTCCTATGTTTACCAGTTAGTTTTGTTCACAATTGCATCAATCCACGCATTCTTTCGTGAAGAGGAGGTGTATATGTCAAAGAAAACAAAAGGCAGTATTTGCTAGCTAGGAAGCAAGTTACCCTTTTCGTTGTTGATATTCACCAAAGGACTGTCAAAGTTGACTTGCTTGATAGACAAAGGGAAATACATAAATATGACCAGGAAGAAGTCTTTTTACGGGGAGGGTTAGAACTTGTTCAAACCAGCATACCCAGAGGATGAATTGACAAAACTAACAGAGGCTAGAACAGCAGATAACGATGGTGAACCAGTTAATCCCCAAACCTTGCCAAGAATGTACAGAGCATGGTGGTGTAGCTGTGGATTGTGAAGTCTAATGCCAACAGGAATTGAATGCTTTTGTTGCAACGACCCGGAACTCTTGATTCCAATGCTGCAGACCATGAATAACAAAAAACAAAAATTTACTGGAAAAGACGTTCTAGGCCAGCTCTCAAATTAGCTATTAGCTGCCTAACACTAGCAATCACGTGTATAAGACAGCAATTAATTTGGATAGCATATTCCATGCACGGGGCAATTAAATGTACTTAATATTTTCATGCTTAAATATAAAAAACAATCAGGCATACAAAGAACTACATTTAGCAACAAATTGTTTGTCCAACCTAGCAAGACAAATGCCTAGTTGTTAGCTAACCCCTTTCAAATTAATTTGCTGAGGACGTTTTAGATTGTCTCTTGTCGACTACAGGTTTGTTTATATGGTCAAGTCCGTAGCTAATGTCTCTTGATTACACAATATGTTCATGGGCAAAAGTGCTATGTTTCTGTTTTGATTCAAGCAGAAATCTAGGCATCTGTAGTTTGCTGGACATAGCTGATCAGGCAGGCATTTATCTGATGAACATATTTTGGCGGACTATGTTTCTAAGATTCATAACATGATTGTACATCCAAACTGCACTGTTTAGGCCTTTTGTACATCTACTATATAGTATGATGACCAAAAATCTAAAAGTGTCTCATTTCTATTCATTCAATCGTGTGTATCTGAACTGTGCTAATCAACTAAACCCGTCGAATGTCAACCTACTGTCTGGTCCATTATTTTTGGTGCACATGCTATTCGTTTACTCAGAAGCTTTAGCCCGAAACTAAACTTTTCGATTAAATTGATGTCAACTTAGCTAATCATACAATGGTAGACAACAAATGTATATGATTTCATTTATTTAACCACTTCAGTAGGTTTTATAAGAGTCAATATATCTGTATCTAACTAAATCATATGTCAATGGTAGAATAAAGTGTTAAATGTCTGGATTAAGATATGACAATGAGTGAAACACTAAGTCTCCCCTCCCAGGTCCCTTGTATCCTTTCTTTGCAAAAAAAAACACGGTCGCAGCATTTTCCACAATGATAGAAATAAAACTGAAGTCCACCGACCATAGTCACGTTAATGTGGCAGCTAGAGAAACTCTCACCTCGAGAAACTTCTGGAGGTTAAAGTTCACACCCACCTCGATGTCATAGCCGAAGCATACAAGCTGTGTGAATGGCTGTAAGAAATAGTTCACTAGTGCTGGTTTGAATTGACCAAATTCCACTACTTGTTTGGTCAGAATACAGTTTAAATAAATCTATGCTACCATGACAGTTTATTAAATTTAATTTCAAGTGTTTTGGAGTAGTTTTTTGCTTGCAATGCATCTTTGCTGTAGTGGGACACACAGTTTCCATTCATGTATTTGAATGCTAAGAATGCTAATTACAGCTGATGACAGAGCTGAGTAATTGATGTCCATTCCAGATGAACTTTTCTGGATAAATATGATTTTTAGATTAACAATCCTTTAAGGCAGCAATTGATTTTAATTTTCTGGCCAAAATAATAGCCTATATATTTAATAACGTTTACTTGAAATAGGGAACATCACATTGACTGGGGATTTTCTCTATCTACAAAGACCCACTGAATTCTCTTCACCAAATCTAATTATCAACGCATTGCACTAAACATGCACTTTTAATATTGACATTGTCAGTTAAACTATCCATTCTAAGTATTTTTTTTACAAAAATTGCTGTAGAGGTAACACTGCGCACCACTACTATTTTCTCTCAATGTATCGGCTCATTGAAGCCAAAATGTGCATGTTAATGCAAAGAAAAATATACTTGGTTTGTTATGCGCTATGACACTACTGATAGTGTTAATGCTTGCTCTGGTACGGTGATATTACTTGGTTTAGGTGAAGACCTTGAAAAATTTAAATGGTGCTTGAAAATCCTTGAATTTGATTTTGTCATGTCCATATGAACCCTGGTTGAGGCCTGGCGGTGGAAGCATAATACTATGGGAATGCTTCTCAGAGGCAGGGACTGGGAGAATGGGAAGGATTGAGGAAAGGATGAATGGAGCACAATACAGAGAGGTTCTTGTAGAAAACCTGATCCAGAGCTCAAAGTACCTCAGACTGCAGAGAAGATTAATTTTTCAGTATGACAATTACCCAAAGCACACAACCAAGACAATGCTGGAGTGGCTTTGGGGCAAGCAGGGGAAAATCCTTGAGTGGCCCAGCCAAAGCCCGGACTTGAACTGTGTATACTCCAAGGTGAAGTTCTGCCAGACTTATACTGCTTCTGCCTTCAGTTCCTGCCTGTATCGGCAGTTTTGCTTCCTGCTTTGTCTTCAGCATGTGAAAGTCGTGCTCAATTTGCTTCAGATCGGGAAATTGCCGACTTACAGTTAAAGCATACATTTTAAGAAGCTAGGTGGAGCACCAAACTCAGCAGCTGCAGTATGTCCACTTTACTCAATTAGTTATTGGCAAAATTAAGTGCTCGGATGAAGACAATACAAATAATAAACATAACAATCAATAGTCTACAAAGGCTACTGAAGGCTAATTGTAGTTTAAGTACTCTTTGAAGAGGTAGGGTTTAAGAGTTTTTGAATTGGTAGTGATTCTACTATCCCAGCCTCAAGGGGAAGCTAGTTTCTCTGTTGGGGTGCAAGGATAGGGAAGTGTTTTGACTGGGCAGCTGCTGTCTCTTAGGGATGGGACAGTCAAAAGGGCCGATATGGCAGAAATAACAGCCTGGATTGAGATTTAAGTTTTGTGCATTGCCTGGGGATAGGGTGGGGAACCTCTCCTTGCTGTTTTGTCGGGACACACCTAGCAAATGTTAGCTTCAATTGGAAGCTGTCTGATTGACACGGAGGTGCAGGGTGACTTGCAGGTTGGACACCAGACGTGAGATAACGAGTGCCTGGGTTAGTACCTGTGCTGCTTCCTGTGTGAGGTAAGGTCATACTCTCCAATTGATGCAGCGCATGAACCTGCGGGAGTTAGTCACCTCCTTGACATTTGTAGCAAAAAACAAGGTGTTGTCTTGGGTTATGCAGGTTCTTTGCCTTTCTGGGAGGGGGACACCATTTGTCAACTGTGATTGACAAGCCTTCCCAAGGAAGAAGGGCAGCTCTGTCTTGTCAAGGTTGAGATGGCTGGCTGACATTCAAGGTGTCAGCCAGGCATGCAGTGATGCGTTTGTGGTGTTCGTACCTTACGGTGGACTTTTGTGTAAAAAGGGAACTACTTCTGAAACAATCTAATAAAAGTGTAAAATGTATTTTTAAAATGTATAAAATATGTTTTGTGAAACTTACTGCTTTTCTATTGCTCCTTTTATGCAACATTTCTGCCGTCTATGATATTTCAAAAATAGATTTAACTTAACCACGTCAGTTAACTTGTAATAAGAATAATAGTAAGAATAATACTAGCGTTATGTAAAACCGTTGTTGAATTAATATAACAGAGACTCAGAAAATGGGAATCGAATGGGAAGCTAATTCTCCGATATAAGATTTACCCTATGCTGTATTTTAGACAGTACAGTTAGAGACAGATGGACCTATTTGCAGAAAATAATTTCACCGCAGATATGGTTTTGCAATTTTATGTATTCATTTTTTTCCTTATTTTTGAGAGACAATTTGAGTTTTTAAATACAATTCCAGGTTTAGACAGTGGTCACTTTTCAGTAGGAGTTTGTCAGTCCGGCATCTGACCTAGCATGACACACCTGACAAATGCCCTGCAAAATAAATTGTTTCATGCACTTTCCATACTGTCACTCAACAGTGTGTATTTAAAAGGAGTTAATTCATTTATTTGTTATTTATGAGTTTCTAAAACGATACATGTTGATGTTGCTGAATTTGAAGGTGGCATGATTGCATTTGTATGGGCTGCATGAGGAAGAGTTTGAGAAGGGAGGCGTTAACTTGACACTTAAACTGTCCTCTCTTTAGCTTTCACTAGGAGACTAGTCATGTCAGCAAAAGCGGAGCAAACCAAATGAATAAGGTTGGCAAGAATTCAACATGTTACCCAGTAGCACCTGCAGTATACTTAATTTCCTGTGATTCACATATATTTTGGGCGGGCAGGGATGCTTTTTCTTCTTTGGTATTGTGTTTCCCACAGGCTTAAAGGATTGATTTTGACCGTATATGCTTCATTTTCGGGGCGTTTTGACACATATATATTCCTAGTTCTGTGCAACTGATAATGAGTTTGAGAACTAGTGATATTTATCAAGGACTTCCTGCTAGTTTAGATGAAGTAGTGATAGGATACCTTTCCATTCGTACGTACATACTCCGGACCCTTTCTAGGCAGTATTGATAAATGAGGCCCCTGGTCTGTGGTGGGGCTCCAAATGTGTGTGTAGAGCTGGAACTGTTCCCACTGGACCACAGCTCTTCACAAACACATTGTCATTCCTTAATGGTGAATATAATATGTATGCAAATACAATTATTTGTAAAATTTAGAGTCAAATGAAGCACACACTGGTTGACTGACAATTATTACGGAGGGAACTGTGAAATTACATAATATTTACTGCATGGGCATGCGGAATTCAAGTTCAAGCAGAACAAACTTAACCACATGAATGCCCAGTTATCAGTTATCTGTGTCATTTTTAATGTTGATCTACATTTTTTGTAATTTTATTTTCTCATGGTAACTGTGCGAACAGCGAGTTGTGGATGACCTGTATGTATTGTTTCACTGATTTTCTGGTGGTTCGTGGATCCCAGAACACGGTGGTTCATAGATCACAGAAACACGGTGGTTCGTAGACCACAGAACATGGTGGTTTGTAGACCACAGAATGCGGTGGTTCGCAGACTACAGAACACCGTGGTTCCGAACGTGGTGGTTTGTAGACCCCAGAACTCAGTGGTTTGTAGACCACAGTACGCGGTGGTTTGTAGACCACAGAACGCGGTGGTTCGTAGACCACAAAACACGGTCCACATTGACACCATGGGGACAGGCAGGCAGAGACAGGCCCTGTTACTGGGCTGTAGTTAGCTCTGATGCCGGACCTCTGCCTGGGGAACACAGTGTGCTTTCTCATTGAGTGATACCCCTGTCTCTACCTCCGATAAATAATGCAGCCTACACAAACACACACACACACACACACGCGCACGTGCCTCCAGAGCTGCAAATCTAACTGCTTTATATTCTTTTGTCTTGGGAAAAACGGTTAGCAGGGGGGGAGGTGGGGAGAGGAAATGGTATACAACAGAATAACAACAACAACAGTGGCAACACCGGTTCCCCCTAGTCTGCAAGTCCTGTAGAGATCCCCCTGGTATACTGTAGGCCTCACACATCACCTGGAGGAATGGAGCAGGGAGGGAGGGGAGAGACGGAGGGAGAGGACGACGCGTAGCGGGGAAGAACATGTTGGTTAGAGACGGGTACAGTTGCTTCTTGGCGAAGGAAGGGGTAGAGACTTTTTCGATGTTTGGAGAGGTGGCTTTTGAGTACATTTGCTCTAGTTTTTGTGATCGTGTGAGAGCCGCCATGCGTATGGTGGCCTTGCATGACACACCACAGACACACACACACGCACAGGCACAGGTAAATTGACTTAGAACACATTTTCATTTACAGCAACAATCTGGGAGCCATTAAGATTAACCGCCAAAGTCAGGGACAGAATGGCCAGAATGATTGCCATTTGCCAATTTTTGGTTCGGTCCCCCACATGTGTGCCAGGCAGGCAGTGACAGTTCCGGAATCTGGCAATCCATATGTTTTTATTTGCTGTGTGATGGTGTGTATATGTGTCATCTGTGCTGCACAAAGCTCTCTGAAACATATCGGTTCATGTACACCCCGGGTAAGAATAGTACTGTAGTGAGCTCATACGGTGGTGGCGGCTCAGACATGTGTGACAGTTTTATAGCCGCGGTGCCTTCCCACACACACACACACACACACACTCCTCATATGTTGGTGTTGTTCCTTGTTGTGGTGTCAAGCAGCTTTGTGTTGTGATCGGGGGGATCAGTGGTTGTTCCCTGTGGCTAGGTTGCCGTGCCAGACAGACGCACAGACCCAGGACCAACCGCAGGCAGGCGGTGCCAGACAGACGGACAGACATGTCTCGGGCTCGGCTAACCCATATGGTGCCGAGCTCTCCGTCTAAATCCATATGCCACCGGTGGGGGGGCTGAGGGGCAGGATCCCCAAGCCCCTGCCTCCCTCTACCCAACCCACAGGGGAGGTGTTGGGGAGGTAAAGCCCTTAAGGCTCTCCCCCCGACCTCCCGTTTTATACCCCCTGAGCTGCTTAGCCTATTGTCACAGCAATCTGCCACCACCTAGGTCTCTCTCTCCCTCATCACTCTCTCTCTCTCTCTCTCTCTCTCTCTCTCTCTCTCTCTCTCTCTCTCTCTCTCTCTCTCTCTCTC